>CABHPP010140495.1:0-19798 GCA_902168425.1 Peromyscus attwateri | reverse complement strand
AGAGAGAGAGAGAGAGAGAGAGAGAGAGAGAGAGAGAGAGAGAGAGAATGGTTTTTCACATTGCTTAAGGTGTTCATTATATAAAAAATTAAAAACAGAAGATAAGGTTAACAAAGTTGTGTGAAAGAGGAAACTTTCAGGCACTACTGGTGCCTTGGTACATGTACAGATTCACACAAAATAAATGAATTAAAAAGTAATTAATTAAAAAATATATATGATTAGAAGGGTTCCCCCAAAGGCTCTGAGCCTAGATTAAGGGTTCAGGCAATTATTGGTTGCTGAGAGGGGGAGAGTCAGTCTTCTCTGGGGATGAGGCCTCTGATGTGTTATCCAATCCCAGTCAATCAGCCCTAATCTCATATGTTCAACACTAGATGAACTCAGCATCTCATAAATAAGATTAAGAGGCCATAAATCTGAGAAGACAAGACATGTATGGGGGCGGGTAGGAAAAGGAAGAGTTGAAGAGAGGAAAGAGAGGGAAATTATGCAAATACTTCACTCATATGTGTAATTTCCAAAAATATTAAAAAAGAGAGTCTAGGTACTTCTATTTTGGTAATAATAATGGTTATACTTTGAGGATCATGAGACACTCATTCTACAGAATGCAGGAATAATACAATGTAATGCACAATTTGAAAAGGCATAGTGTTTAATTGTAAAGGAATTAAAGAGGAAGTGTGAAAGTAAATGAATTTGATTTATCACAAAAACATAATTCAAAATGACTAAGAAGAGTAAACCAGTGAAAGTATGAGAAGTCAAAAACCAAAACCTTTCTTTTTAAAATTCTGTTGGTTTGAATAATAATCGTCTGCATAGACTCAGATATTTGAATGCTTTGTCGCCAGGGAGTGGAACTGTTCCATAGAATTCGAAGGAGTAGGAGGTGTGGCTTTGTTGGAAGAAGTGTGTCACTGGGGGTGGACTTTTGAAGTTTCAAAAGCTGGTGCCACGTCCAGTCTCTTTCAGTGTCTGTGGATTGAGATGTATCTTTCGGCTACTTCTCCAGAACCAGGACTGCTGGACATCATGTTCTCTGCTGCCTTGTTCCCTAGCATGATGATAGTGGACTAAGCCTCTGAAACTGTAAGCAACCCCCACCCCCAATTAAATGTGTACCTTTATAAAGAGCTGCCTTGGTCATGGTGTCTCTTCACAGACTTAGAACAGACAAAAATATAAGTAAAAATAAAAAATAAAGTCAGATACACACACACAAAAAAATTGTTGAGCTTTGTAGGTGACTCCTGTTGTCCCAGAACTTAGGGAATGAAGGCAGGATGATCAAGAGGAGAATGTCAGCCTCCTTTATGTAGAGTTTGAGGCTAACCTTGCTAACTGATACTGTGTCATAAAACCAAAACAGATTAAAAAAAAGAGAGAGAGAAGAAAGAAATTAAAAAGAGAAAACACAAGAAACATTTAACAAATGTAGTGATTTGTTATGTAATTTATTATTTGAAAGTTAATTAATATAATAGATGTAATAAAGAACATTTATGAAGAATAGATTGTGTTACAATCAGGGTAGAAAGTCAAATGTTTTCCCCGACACTTGGCACCAAGGCAAATATAATAACTTCTTTAGTCTTGCTCTGGATTATCATGCCCATGCATTGAAACAGAGAGTAAAAGGAGTTTAGTGACTAGACAAGGAACTGTAAAATTGTCCATATTCTTCAAACAGGACTGTTTTGTGGAAAGTGTAGAATAAGTAAAATAATATATAAGATAAATGTAAAATCCCCTAAAGAGCATAGGTGAATTAGTATGATTGAATGATAGAACATGCTATATGTGTTAGTAGCAAAGAGAGGCAAACGTGAGAAGAAATACTCATTTTTAAATAGTATCAAAATGGGGATGATATTCAGGTAGACATGTGACAGTTTGCACATACTATGTATCATCAACAACTAAAACCTGTGAAAACTAAGGAGGACTCTCTGAATGCAGAGCCCTACATATTTAGAGCTGGTTAGATCTCATAACAGAAACTACCAGTTTCATACAAATTAGTGTATGCACTCAGCAGGATACTTCCTGATGGCAGTTCTATTAAGATGTAACCTCCACATATTAAAATATACCATTGAAAGCACAGAATACTATTCTTCCTATAATCACAGTTGTTCAAACAGCCTAACTATGTAATTTTGGAAAATTATCTTCACTTCAACATGAAACCCTGTCCTCAACAGCATGTACCCCCTCATGCTCTCCAACTGTTCCTCTGATACCTCTGACAACTAACAGCCTATTTTCTGTGAATATCTATTTATTCTGTTTATTTCACAAAGTAGAATCCTACAAAAGGTGGTTCTTTGTAAATATCTCTAGTGCAAGTCACCTTTAAAGCTCATAGACAATGAAGAATGTCTATGATTTCATTAGATTTCACTGCTACATGACACCTCATTGTTTGATTTAACTCTATTTTTACTTCTGCACTATTATGAATATCACTGCTGTGAGCATCCATGCACCATATGTTGTGAGAATATACCTTTTTATTTCTCTTAGATAATATCTTGAATTGAAATCACCAGGTCATGTGAAAATTCTGTGCTTAACATTTGGAGAATCTACCATGTTGTTTTACAACATGGCTTTACCATTTGACATTGTAAGCCATAAGACACAAAATTTTAACATTCCAACAGTCCTAGAGTTTTGAAATCAGAAACCACTTAGGTACAAACTGAGATTAAATGTTATATTTAAATACAGGTCACTTTATTTTGACAGAGGAAAAGAGGGAAAAAATTATGTTAGTGAAAGAGATGATCATTTACCTAACAAATATTATTCAACTGTGAATATTCTTATTTGAATGAAGAGTTAAAGTGGTTAATTCATGTAAAGAAAAGGTTAATTTATCCTTATTTTATCCTCTCCATAAATACTCAGTAAACAGTGATTATTTAACTATAAAGTAAAATATTAATTTGTATCACTTTTTATTTAAAATAACTATTTTTATACATGTTCAGACTTCAACTAATAAGGATGTGTTTCAGACAAAATCAGGTTAACATAATGAAAATTTGAAGGTTTTTCATGATAGAAACTTTCTAGAAGTGACAATTCCTATTTTCAGTTCATTTTGTAAATGGTTGTATAATAGGAGACCTGTTGGTGTGAACCAAAGGAACAAGTTTATTCATGCACTAAAAATTATTTCTGAACTACTGCATGCTTCTTCTCCTACCATTCCTATTAGAGATAATTACTGTAATTCATGTGTTACTGGGAATCCTATGAGCCTGCAAACAACATTGCAATTATCAGCTCAATTTTCAGAAAAAAAGAAAAAAATACTTTATGAAATCTGACAGCCACCTACAATTTGATATGTGGTTCCAACTCAAGGTTGATTGTTTTTACCACATCCTCGATGGAGAGTACAATTATTCATAGGGATATAATTAGCTCATTAATTACTGACATCTTTTCTCAGGTTAAAGTTTCATACACATGATCACAGAGTGAGTGTTAAAGATACCAAGACTGCAACTGCTGAGATTGAGATGAATCTATAGATTTCGGTAGATAGTATAAACAGTTTTCTTACATTTAACTTTGTCTGATCTTTGAGGATGAAAGACCTCTCCACCACCTATTGTCTTTCTTTTTTCTTTTTTCAGTGTTTAAAAAATATTTATTGTAGAGATGATGCACCTTCTTGAATAGCAAGATGTTTTTTATTTTATTTCTTGAGGCTGTTGTTAATGGGATTATTTTCCATATTAATTCTTCAGCACATTTTTGTAGGCATATAAGAAAGATGCTATATGTTCCGTTTGAATTCTACTACTACATTGTAAGGGTTAGACACTCTTTAGTGTCTCTTATATAGAGGAACATATCACCTGAAATGGATTATTTTGACTTATTTTCCAATTTATAATATTTTTATTTTTTTATCTTGTAGTAAGTAAGACTTTGAGGACTACAAAGCTTAAGAATGAAGGAGTAGACACCCTTATCTTATTCCTCAGCTTAGAAGAAATACTATGTGTTTTCTGCATTTAATAGGATGTTTACTCTGAATTTGTCATTTACCCCCTTGAATATATAAATGTGTGTTGATTCTTCTTCCAACCTTTTCAGAGATTTTTTAGCATGAAGGGATGTTGGACTCTGTCACAGATCCCTTATGTAATTTATACCGTAGAGTCATTAATGTAATACATTGCATTTATTAGTTTCTTTATATTGAATAATCCTTCTATTGATGGAATGAAGCACACTTGAACATGGTTTGTGATATTAGTGATATATGGTTGAATTCTAGTTGTAAGACTTGAAAGTTTTGCACACATGTTCCTCCAAGAGATTAGCCTGCACTTTTGTGTTGTGTCCTTTTCTGGTTTTAGTATCAGGGAAATCTCTGGCCTCAAATAATAGATCTGGAGTATTCTTTCACTTTCTAGCTATAAAATAAGTCATAGTTCTTTAAAGCTCTGATAGAATTCAGAAATAAATCCATATAGGACTAGAATATTTTTGTTTAGGGATTATCATTTACTTCAGCATCATGGCTTGTTACCGATCAATTACCTGTGTTTATAGTCTCTTGATTAAATTTTGTTTCCTCATGTGTCTAGAAATGTATCTCTTTCCACTAGATTTTCCTATCTATTGGACTATAGGTTTTCAAGGTTTACATTAATGATCCCTTAAACATCATTTGGTGTCTGGTGGACCATCTTCCTTTTCAACATTTATTTTATAAATATAGGTCCTCTCTGTCTTTCTTTTGGAGATTTCACCTAAGCATTTACCAATTTATTTTTCTTTTCAAAGAACCAAAAATCTGTGTTTAGTTCGTTATTTTAATTGCTCTATTCATTTTAATTTTATTAATTTCTGCATTGATCTTTATTATTGCCATTTCCTGGTTTGGTGTTTGTTTAAATCTTGTTTTTCTAAGATCTTTGATATTCCTCTGATTTTTCTTTTATACGTTTTATTTGAATATTATACCTATATATCTCTATACCTATATGTCTATTTCTATCTATCTATCTATCTATCTATCTATCTATCTATCTATCTATCATCTGTATGAGTGCCTGTAGTAGAATATTATTTTAAGATGTGCTACTTTTGTTTATATTGCATTTGTTTAACTCTGTGAAGCTGTGTTCCTGTGCCTGGGTAAAACATCTGTTGGTCTAATAAAGAACTGGCCAATAGCAAGGCAAGAGAAAGGATAGGCAGGGCTGACAGGCAGACAGTATATATAGAAGGAGAAGTCTGGGATTGGAGATCTAAGAGCTAGGAGCCAGAGAAGGAGGAGGACTCCAGGGGCCAGCCAGCCAGCCACACAGCAAAGCCACAGAGTAAGCATATGATTTACCGAAGTAAGGGGATGGGGAAAGCCCAGAGGCAAAAGGTAGATGGGATAAGTTAAGGAAAGCTGGTTAGAAACTAAGCCAAGCTAAGGCCGGGCATTTATGTCAGAATAAACCTCCATGTATGAATTTATTTGAGAGCTGGATGGTTAGGTCCCCTCAAAAAGAGCCAAACAACAACGTACAAGTGCCTACCTACAGGTGTAATATTGTCACTCATGTATTGGTGGTTAACAAGAGATTTCTGATTGGATTTAAAGCCACCTCAGCAGGAGAGAAATCATGCCCAGTACCTGAAACCTAGCCAACAGCCCAGAGTTAGTGAGGTCTTGTATATCAGAGAAGAACACACCACTGCCACTTTACTAGATCAGCAACTGCGTTATAAAACTTACCTTTATATACAAATAAATGTTGTCCTTAGCTTCCATCGAAGAAGATTCCCTTTGCATCAGACAAAGTTTATTACAGAAAACCACAACTGGTCATAATGTAAAGACCATTGGAACATATGAAGCTTGGTCCTAGCGAATACATTTATAACACAACTCCTTCCCTCAGGCTGGGAGAACATTGAGAAAGAGGGAATAAAGATATTGGAAGATGCTGAGAACCAGGAAGACTGTTGTGAGATTGTATCTTCTAAGAGTGACAGGGAAGCTATGGCACTTCAACAATATGGATGCCTCTGCAAGACCTCAATACATGTGAACACAGGAGGGGGACATTTCACTGGGCTCCACCTATAGACAAAGAATTACAGACAACCAAGAAATGTTGGGTGTGGGAGAAATAGTCTTCCCCAGGGATGATTCCCTAACGGGTTATCCAATACCAAAGTGTCTAGCCCTGAAATCATATACGCACCAGCAGCACCGTCTTACTTAGAATTTCTCTTACTGGGATAAAACACGATGACCATGGAAATTTACAGAGGGGAGTATTTATTTAGAGCATGTTTTATAGAAGGATAGAATCCACAAGGGCGTAATGGAAGTAGCACAAGGCGAGTCGCTAGAACCACAGCATTGACCTCACACTTCAGACACTGATTTGGAAGTAAAGAGATTCAGCTGAGAACGCAGGTGGTGGGGGTAGAAAGAGAAGAGAGGGGGGAAAACAACAAAGGAATCTTGAAAACTGAAGTTAGACATGCTGGTTTCTACTTGTTAACTTACCTGAGGACACATGCAGACTTCTGAATGCATGCCCTTGTGTGGTGATATTTTAATTGTGCTGAAATGTGGTGATATTTTATTTGTGCGTTCATAAATAAAGCTTGCCTGGAGATCAGGGGGAAAAGGGCAGCCATTTTAAGTAAACACAAAAGTCAGGCAGCACACACCCTTAATCCCTTAGGAGGCAGGATCTCAGTGAAGTCAAGGCCACACTGGGGAACAGAGCCAAGCGTGGTGACACATGCCTTTAATCCCAGTACCAACCATAGAGATGTGGAAATCTGTACAGACAGACAGAAAGTGACAGAGCTGTGTAGGAAGAGGAAGTGAGGTAGCTGGGCTAAGATAGACAATGAGAGGGCAGAACAGCAAGGCAATAAAGGCATGGGTAGACAGGAAGTAACTCACATTTGGAAGCTGCAGAGTTGGGTGAGTTTTGGCTGGTGGCTTTCCCTATTTCCCTGATCTAAGGCTTTCACCCCTATATTTGGCTCCATGCTTTTTATTTGGCTCCATGCTTTTTATTAATAAGACCTTTTAAGATTTGTGTTACACACTTGCCTGAGAATACAGATGCAGTTCCTCTCTGTTATCCTTGCCTGAACGCACATGCACATGCAGGTCCTGTCTCTATACTGTCTTCCTTTTCTTTCTCACGCTATTGGTCGTCTTATGTGGGTAGAACTCTATAACGCTTCCTTTGCTGATTTTAGTGTTTTCCCAGCAGTCAGTGGAAGCTGTTCATGGTCTATGTGGTGTCTGTTATAAATAGAATTGTCAGCCGGGCGTTGGTGGCGCACGCCTTTAATCCCAGCACTCAGGAGGCAGAGGCAGGCGGATCTCTGTGAGTTCGAGGCCAGCCTGGTCTCCCAAGCGAGTTCCAGGAAAGGCACAAAGCTACACAGAGAAACCCTGTCTCGAAAAACCAAAATAAATAAATAAATAAATAAATAAATAAATAAATAAATAAATAAAATAAAACAAATAGAATTGTCTTGTAGGCTTAGGTATGCCTTCATTCTAAAGTATTAGCCACGGACCAACCATGTAGTGTCTGATTCCAGTCTATGGCTCAGAGTAGATTTCTACCACTTAATGGTCCTGACTCAGAGAATTTTTTTCTCTCTGGATTCACACAGAAGGCAGTCCAACTTGCCGCATGTGTCTAGAGTAGGCCAAAATGCAGCCCAACATAAGAATGTTAAGGCTGCTTAAAGTAGTAAGAGATTGTTTGGTGATTTATTATTATTACTGTTATTCATTATTATTATTTATAACTTGATTGTGCTGTTTCAATGTTGTTGTGCAACGTGAAAGCATCAAGAAATCCTGACAGACCGTCGAGGTCGGGACACAGAGGCAGTCCTCTAGTGCTTGAACTGGGTTTTCCAAGGAGGTTGAGTGCAGAGGAAAGTTCACCTCTTGAAGTCACCTTGTAGCTGAATCACAAGAGATATTTTCAAAGGTCTGTTTGCTGATGCAAACAGGAATGAATGATTTCTGCAGCGCCTACGCGGAACGCCAGCATCTGCACAGTGATGGACTCCCTGTTTGGCTGTGATTTTGAACCTGTTTTTCCTTTTTCCTATCGGTCTCCACCCCTCCCTGTGCCGACTCATACACTATCAAGGGACATTTCTCCCCTTTCTTCTCCCCTCTCACTCTCTCCCTGTCAGTCTGTCCTATCCATATTGAGAGCATAATTTACATTTTCAGAGGCCCTTGTCTTGTCCTAGGCATTGGCTCCAACCCACGGCAGTTGTCCTTACTCTGCACTGAGAACGGGCTTGGGAGCTCTGGGATAGCACTTGGACTCTTTTCCCTTCTGTTTTTCTGTCCAAACTTCTAATTCCTTTTTTGTTGCTGAAGCTAGGATTTTCTTGGCATCACTATTACCTATCTCCTGGGATAACGACTCTCCAATTTTCCCAGTTTATTCCACAGGGTGTTTAGCAGTTGGTGTATTGACACTGCCATCCATGGGCTACACTTGCTTGATTTTAATCAATGCATTGATTTATTTTTCTTAAAATCTTTATAACATTGCTTTATTTTTGTTTCTACCTGGTGTACTAGGTTTGGGGGAGTGTTTGTTTTGTTTTGTGATCAGATATTAGCATCCTAAAATAGCCTCATGTACTCACAGAGTTTTGTTTGCTTTTGTGGCTTCAGCTTTTGTGGCTTTAGATACTGCTTTATTACTGCTGTTGGAACATATCCTTTCATTTGCCACCATGTATATGAACTCTCTGTGCATTATTAAAGGACTTATCTAACATCTGATTGGCTGAACATGGCACTAACAAACTTGTATCTTTTATGTCAATGCTTGTTGTAAACTTTCTAATTCTAAATTGCAAGCATATCATGATATGTTGCATGGTTCTCTGGAAAGAAAAAAATATCCTTTTAATCCAATAATATTAAATCCAAATGACAAAATATTTACACTTGATAGCAATGCCTTTAAAATAATATGTATGATCTTTTTGTGCATTCTTTTTCCATTCCTTTTTCCTTTATATACTTTCCTTTTTTTTTTAATTTAAAGGAGTATTGTTATTTTTCCCATTTCTCCCCCAATTTGTATGAAAGATATATTTGAGATCTTATTTTGTGTGTCATGTTATAATCAATTGGTTAAAAAGTATATTACTATTTTTCTAATTGTAATTTTTACTGGTGATGGATCTTCATTTTCTGGTTCATTTCTATAGAATCTCTTAAGCGTGACACAAGTTGATAAAGAATAAGTTTGGGGCCTTTTTTATTATATTAAGTGAATTACCAGAAAGACTTGAAAAGTACTTACGGGCTGGGGTATGAGGCAAGCTTTCACACTGATGTGGCTCTAGACTTACGAAGGAGAAAGTCTGCTTTTTACATCCTATCAAACCTACCTAGATGATGCATGCTCAGTATATTCCTAGAGTCACTTGACCTAGTAGATATACACTGTTTTAAGCCACAGTGTTGAGGTAGTAGGTGACAGAGATAAAGCAAATTTAGAGAAAAATCTTTGTCTCATCAGCACATCCATCCATCTCTCAGTCAAAATAAGGATGACTTAGAACGCTGTGATCACTTCCTGTGGAGCCCTTCCCTTTCATCTTCCTGGCGACCACTGTTGAGAGTAGTAGGTCCATCTTGTTTGGTAGGTTAAAATCCCGAAATTAAATGGCAACTTGATGACCCAGACTACTTTACTAAAATGTCGTTCATCATCTGTTCTAAAACCTCAAGGCTTCTCTGTTAAATGTTTTACTTTGATTTTTGCACGTGTATGTGTACATGGTATGTCTGCACCTGTGTGTGTGTGTGTGTGTGTGTGTGTGTGTGTGTGTGTGTGCAGACTTGCTAGTGTGAGTGTGAACACGTGTCTTTTTTCCTCAATCACTTCCCAGTGTACATTTTGAGCCAGGGTCATTCATGTGAACATAGAGTCTTGTCTAACTAATTATGCTAGTCTAGCTATTCACTTTCCTCAGGGGATCTCAGATGCCAGACTCTGGGGTGCTGGAATTATAGCAGGCTGGCATATCTGCTCAGCATGTATGGCATTTGGGTGAGTGCTGAGGATCCAAACTTCAGTCTTGCTTACCCACTAAACTCTTGTCCCATCCCACTCACCTCCTCCTGAGGAAAAATTTAAGATGTGGTTTCCTTTTCTGACCCCATTCATAGCCATAAAACCCTCAGTTGCTATCTTTTCCTAGTAGAGAAGTTTAACAGGGAGGGGTTCATGCAAGTTTCTGTTTCATAAGTCCCACTAAATAAATGTATATTCTCAAGCAACGACAAGAAGCAAAGGGCTTCTGTGTCACACTCACCCCAGCTACTTTACTACATCATTTATTTTCACTCTTACATGAGAAAATGGTCACCTTAGTCCTTGATGCATTTTTCTTTTTGAAGGTAAACTGTCTCTTTATGAATTATTCTTTGTGTAGAATAGCTTTATATAGACTTAATTATTCCTGCTTCTCATCCTTTGATCATAATCTGTGAAAGAAGCAAAACATGAAATTGGTGTTTTATTGCAAGTAAAATTCTTCTTCTAAAAAAATTAGAGTATTCTCCCATTAGACTGAACACAGAATCCTTTTTCTATTTTAGGTCACCAGGAAATGCTTGGCTGATTCCTTTCATCACTACAGGATCCATTCTTTTCTGTAATTTTAATGTGAGGCAGGTGAGGCTGCCGAGATGGGAAATGCCAGCCTCGGGAATGAACAGATATCCAAAATCTCACCTCCACCATGAAAAATTTAAGTGATACAGCGATGAGCTGGGATAAAAAAAAAATACATAGACTAAAACTTGGCATGTCACTCTTTCAGGTCTGATAATGGCTGAGTAGGATTAATGGGAGTTATCTGGTGTTAAACTGGGAGGCAAGTGCATTTCCAAACTAACGTAGAAAAGACTGCACACTGAAGTCAAGTTACATCCATGTTTGTTTTTTTTTACCTTGTCTGCCTCTTGTTCAAAGAACTTTAAAAACATGTTGGAACTCTTTGAAAGTATTTTTTGAGACCTAGATAGCAACTGTGAGCAGTATTTCCTATTATAAAATATATCCCTCACCTAGAAGAATTTCTGAATTGATATTCTTACTTTAGTGGACTTCTTGTCTCCTCTTCTTAGTAGCTACCAAACAAATACTAAACTTCAAATTATTCCTGCAGTCTTAATACGTTACAATTCCTTTGATAATATTTGTTTTTTAATTAAAATTATCCACCTGTTAGTGCCCTTTAATTTGGATGCAAATAACTAGCTACAGAAAGGCTCATTGTAAGTGAAGCAAGTGCAGATTCATCACAGTCCGCACAGAGCATAGGTAGAGGAAAGATTATTTGTCTCATGATTGAAACATAAGTGATATGGGTTAGCTATGGTCAAGTTCTAATTTCTGAAGGTTTTTCCAGTTCTAACAGGCTGGAAATGAAAAAGATGTGTGGGGAGATTGTTATGGTCAACCTTGACAGTCTACCTGGCATAATCAAAAATCATCCAGGAGGTGGTTTGGACTTGTTTCTGAGGATGTTTCTAGAGTGGGTTAACTAATCGAGCAAAATCAGTCCTCAGAAAATTTGGCACCAGTTATCAATAGGTCTACAGAAAAGCCATTGCACCTCTCCATTTTCAGGTTTTCTTATGTGACAGTGTGCATCCCTGCCTGCTGCTGCCCTTCTCCACTCATTTGTGGAGCTTCATTGGCCTTCACATATGAACAATACACAGCAATACACAGTACACCTCATACTACTTTTGAGGAAATCTTCTAGAATTGCAGTGATTGAATCCCAAGATTCCTTGAATCCCAAGGAATCTGCATTGTAGACCAGGTCTCTACTGGGCTGTCAGTCTTTCTGGTGTGCAGACATACATTGCTAACCTACTTATCAACTATTCTGTGGCCAGTCCAATAAATCACTCCCATACATGGTCTATCAGTACAGTTCTTCTAGAGAACCTTGCTTAGAGCTTAACATATATATTGTTCAGAAGGTATATGCCATGTTGATATTCAGTATCTTTTCAAATCATTGTTATTCCTTCAAGAAAAATTTTGTGATGTGTCTGATTTATAAAAAACAAAAACAAACAAACAAGCTATGCTTTAGCCAAGGAGAATGACAAAGAAACAAAATTTGATTCTCAATGAAATAAGCATTGGGTAATAAAGTACAAGTATGCACATGTTATTGTACAAATGTTGAACAATAATAAGAAACTAGGAAGGAAGGTGGAGGACAGCTCAACCTTGGTAAAGTCTGAATCCTTACAGAGCCTTCAACATACAACAGTATCATGGAATATGGTTTCTTCATTTAGAAAACTTGTACTTACTTTAGGGCTAAAAAATTTTAATTTAAGTGTAAAAAATTTTTGCTACTTCTTTTTCATTTGATTTCATATTTTCTGCTCCTGAGGCCTTCAGGGATATGTAAATTAGGCTAGCAGTTTCACAAGACATAAAAACAGTACATGAAAAACTTCTTTCTCTTTCTATGCTCACAATGAATCTATTATGTACACGGCATGCAAATATTTGCAATATCTGGTATCAATAAAACGTTCCCTAAAAATGAAAGAGTGATGACTAATTCATTATTTACATGTTGTTTTCCTGTTCAGTGATACAGAAAGTTTGAGAAGAATATAGCAAACTTAGTTAAAGTGTGCTGTACTTAAAATGAGCATGGGAATACAATCTTCAAAAAGCAGTATTAGCAAACCAACACATATATGAATATGTGTTCTATATGACAAGATATTAAGCTACATCTAACTTTTTCAAATTAGGTCAATAAAGGTTATTGTCTTTCTATTGTATCAAATTCTGCTTTGGAACATTAACTATTATTTTCTTTAATACATATTTATGACCTAAAAGGAAAACATTTTCAGAAGAATGTTTATTGAGCTGTGGCTACCTGGTGCTGTAGTCATTTAATGCTGCTGTAATAGGATATGGAATAGTTGATCATTTACATTGAATAGAAATTTATTCTTTTGCTCACAGATCTGTCGTGTGAGAAGCTCAGGGGCACAGCACTGGTATCTAACAATGACAAGAATGTGCGTCTCTCATGATGAAGAAAAGAAGGTCAGTTATAAAGAGAGAAAGAGCAAGAAAGGCTTGACTCAGTTTTACGATAGCACATGCTCCAAAGCCTAAACCACTCCAGTGAGAACAGAAGGATTCTGCTCATGAGAAAGCAGGAAGAGGATGCTGGATGAGACTTGCAAGTATTGGCTATCAAAAAATAATCCCTTATAAAAGAAAGCTTGATTTCTAGTGACTTAGTTACCCGTGAGTATCCTGCTTATTGCTTCAGAAAGTTGACTAAGGACGGGACAATATTAGTGTATTACAAACGTATGAACTCTTCCTTCATTCATTAGGACGGCAGGTAGAGATAGGGTTCCACACCATCACATCTTCCCCCCTGACTTAGTTATCAGTGATTAGGCCCTAATCTCCAATACTATTGTATTCGTAATGAAGTTCTTACCACATGAATTTGGGGATGCATTCAAATTACAGCAGTTGTCAATTGGGTAACAGGAAATTGAAGTGATGTTAACATTGATTCAGAGACACTGTTAGAAACTGGGTGGAGAGTTGGTACACAATGTAATTAAGCAGATACCATTA
The DNA here is from genome assembly GCA_902168425.1 of Peromyscus attwateri. Classification (NCBI taxonomy): domain Eukaryota; kingdom Metazoa; phylum Chordata; class Mammalia; order Rodentia; family Cricetidae; genus Peromyscus; species Peromyscus attwateri. The sequence goes on along the minus strand of CABHPP010140495.1, from coordinate 6,083 downwards.
ATCCATTACATGAAAGAATAATTAATGGATAAATAATTAATTTGCCATGTTGCTGAACTAATGACATAAGATGTGAGTCCACAAAAGGTAGGGTAGCTCCATGGTTTCAGAGAACTCTTGTGTAGATGGAAGCTGCTGTCCTGCCAGGTCCCACAGCCCTTCAGTCCCAAATAAACACACAAAGGCTTATATTAATTATAAACTGTTTGGCCTATTGGTCAGGCTTATAACTAACTAGCTCTTACACTTAAATTAATCCATAATTCTTGTCAATGTTTAGCCACCTGGCTTGGTACCTTTTCTCAGTTCAATATTCTCATCTTACTTCCTCTGCACCTGGCTGGCAACTCTGTCTCTGCCTTTTCTCTTCCCAGCCTTCTCCTAATCTGGTCACCCTGCCTACACTTCCTGCCTGGCTACTGGCCAATCAGCGTTTTACTAAGCCAATAGGAGTAACACATCTTTACAGTGTACAAGAGCATTATCCCATAGCTCTCTTGAGCCTTCTCTTATGTTCATGCTTGTCATGTTCTTCTAGAACCTGAGTTTTGTTTAAATTACAAATATCTTCAAACACTTGGCTGAATTGCATCATCGACGGAAAAAGAAACTCAATTCCTGTATTAAAGGACAGCTAAATTAGGTAGTTGTTCTTTATCCGTACAATTTTTCTCTTTCTCCCCTCACATTAAATTTTAACTGGTTCTATATCTAAAAAGAGAGATAAAATTGGAACTGAAAATGCCTTTAAATTCCACATTTGTAGTGATGTTATCTAACTGCCACTTACCAAGGTCAGTGCATGCTGGGAGTTCTTAAACTTTATTGTGCATGAGCATCTCCTGGGAGCTCTTACAAATGCCTGACTCTGGTTCCTCACCCATAATTACTGTCAGAGATCACAGAGGTAGAGAGTGCTGCTTTGGCTTAAGTTTCACAGGGAATTCTTATTCAGGTTATTGGGAAACTACACCCTGGCTGGTTAATAAGATTACTCCGATTTGTGCATTTAGCTGAATCCACTCATTTCGCAGTCTCACAAGAAGCAAAAAATAAAATCTTAAGTATGAATCATCTGGTGAGTTCATTTAAAGATTTTTTTTTTTTACTTTAAAACTTTGTCCTCTGCTATTGTGATCTCAGTAAGTCACAGTCACTTTTCCCATCTATTTTCTAGCTAACATCTGCGTGAAAATCTTCTTCCCACACTAACAGCCTGTATGCCAGCCAGTCACAGAACGACCACGTTTGGAATGCTATTCTTATATAATTGCTGCCTGTGGAAGAGGATACCGCTGTGCGTGATGCTCCTTCGTTAGTTACGAGTTAGACTGGAGCTTGAGGCTTCAAACAAGAAACTCCTCATTTTCTGCAGTTTACCCGGATCCTCCACGGCTCTCGGTAAGCAGGAGGCAGATTTCAATCTCAAAATCAGAAAATCAGGTGAGCACACCTACCCAGGGCACATTCATTCACTAGCAGCGGGTCGTCTCCTCCTGTCCCTGCATCTCAACTCCAAGGGACGGCCAGATGCAAAACAAATGTAGTGCAGGCCCCTTGCCTAGAAGAACCGATTTCTACCAAGTGGGAAATTGATGAAGATTGTGTGATTCCAGTCAATTTCACTCACAATGGGTAAGAAGTGCTTGTGCCCATGCTGCTGTGGCCCATCCAGAGCAGCTGCAGCCATTTACCTGAGTCTAGACTAGATGGGGGAGAAGAAACAGAGAGCACAGGAAATAAGAAAACTTTATGTTCCAGGGAGATCATGCCCTGTCTCTTTACAACAAAAAATTATGAGCATTGCCTAGATTAAATTATTTAAAAAGCTCATGTGTGTCTAGTTGAAAAAAAGTGTTGTAGTTCCCAAATGTATCATATTGTTCCAAAGGACACAGGATTTATTTTCAATAGACTACATGTGAGAACACAGGTCTCCTTTTGTTGTTTGTTTTAAATTTGATTTTGGGGCTGGGGATACGGCTCAGTGTATAGAGTGCCCATCTAGGATGCATGAAGCCATGGGATATATCCTTATAACCACAACAACTGAAAACAGTGCTACATGCCTCTAATCTTAGCACTTGGCGATGAATGTAGGCAGATCAGAAGTTCAAAGTCATTGTCACTGTTTAGCAAGCTTGAGACCAGCCTAGCTGAATGAAATCCTGTCTCAAAACAAATAAAATAATATATATAATGGATGGGTACTAACAACATCCTTATGTAAAGGATTAAGACTAATGCTACCCTGACAAACACCTCCAACTATTTGCAGATGAAAATGAAGACCCTGGAAATAATACTTCAAGTTTAGGACAAGAAAGACATGAAATTACTAAGTATGACATTTGGAATTCAATTAACCTTCTATAGCGCTGATACACACAGAGCTAACCAGTTAGCAAGTCTGTAGAAGTGTCTTGGTATTTAGCACTTTCTTCTCATCAACCTTGGATCTGAAAACTGCATATATATATATATATATATATATATATATATGTATATATGTGTGTGTATAATATATAGTATATAATATACCTTCACAATTATTTCTATAACACTTGTCAGAGTTGACATTCTAAAAATGAGCACAGGTTTTTCTTTACCTACATCTTACAGGAATTTGTAGTTATTTTCTTGGTTCCATTTCCTTAAAATCTAAGGATATTGAACACATTTTCTAATATTTATTGCCTATTTATACTATATTTCTTTTTTGGAGAACTGTCTATTCAATTTGTTGACTCATTTAAAGCAAATGGCCTATATTCAGAAAGACAATACCATTTCTCTCATATGCAGAATCAAGACTTAAGTCTCTCTCTCTCTCTCTCTCTCTTTCTCTCTCTCTCTCTCTCTCTCTCTGGTGTGTGTGTGTATACATTTGCATGTTTGTGTTTGTTGGTCATTAGCTAAAATAAGGAACAAGAGAATTGACAAACTTTAAGATGGTAAGGAATAATGCAGGAAAGGGTAAAGGTCTACATGTGATATAAAACTGGAAAGATTGTACATTTGAGAGAGAAAATGGCCTGCAATAGGCAAGCTGAGGTAATGAGGAAGGGGATGAATAAGAACAAGGATATCAGCACATGGGTATTAAAATATCATAATTAAATCCATTACTTTGTATGCTATCCTATAACTTATTTTTAAATAAAAAAAATAAGTTGGCTCCTGGGGAATCTATGACACTATTTGTCCTGATTTCTCATCCATTTAGACAAGATTATTCCCTTGTCCCTGGGTTCCTCTTTTTCTATGGCTTGAATAGTGATGCTTATTGAGTTTTTTTTTTCCTTAGTTGTTTCCTACCAATGATGCTCACAGGCTTTACAGGAAGTACTATGATATTGCTATCAAATATGCCATAGGTAACCACTACCCATTTATAAAATACTAAATTTGATCACTCTATTTCCAATGTTTTACAAAATTTAAATGTGTTATCTCCCATCGTAATCCACTTGGTGGCTAAAGCAAAATACCATAAATTGTATAGCTTACATTTTTTTAAGAGGCATTATGACTCACAGTTCTGAAGAGCAGGATTTCTTAGACCGAGACACTAGGGATTCAGTGTCTGATGAGCTCCCGCTCTTTGAGTCCTCCATAGCGAAAAGAACAAGTGACTGGTCTGGGAAATGTTTGCAAAGATGCTAACTAGATTCATAAGTATGCAACCAGAAGAACACACCATCTCCTTTCTGACGTGGTCAACTTGAATTTGTTTCCTGCTGCATTTCTGTATTGTCATAAGCAGTCATCTCTTATTACTACTAAAGAGCATCATGTATCATCTTGCTTTACTAAAGTATTTAATTTTCTTTGTTATGGCAAACACACATTTCCAAATTAATATTTTTCCTCCTTAACTTTTTTCACTACTGACTTCTAAGAGAACTGCTTTCGAATCTTAAGCCAGGCAGAGTCTTGCTTTATGACTGAACTGAAATAACACCGATAACATCATGTAAAATTTCACAAGGAACTCAAAGTGCTCTCTGCAAAAAATATCATATTTATCACTAAATTTGTCTGTAGGAGAGAAGCAAATGTCATGATTAGCATTTGGAAGGAAAAGCAACTATAAAATCTGCCTTGCTTTCGCTAACCCTTCAATAGGATTAAAAAAAATATCTAGGAGTTTATGACTTTTTCTGGAGCAGAAATTGGAAGTGTAGGCCAATGATTTCATAATATGGGCTTTAATTTTCTAGACAGAGCTAGAGCTCCCCGTGTAGCTTAGGTTGGCCTCAAACTTACTATGCAGACCAGATTCACTTTTCTTGTCATCCATTTGTTCGTCCTCCAGAATGTGTGAATTATAAAGGCAAGCAATTACATATTGCCTTATAAAAATGTTAAGTATCTAGAAAACTCACAAAATACTGAATTCTTCCCATTTTTGTTATTTGTCTGGTTTTTTTTTTCAGAGATGGGGCTATAGATCTGGAGGAAAAAAGTAAACAGCTTTAATCTGTGTTCTCCAATTACTTCAGCCACTCAGGAGTAGGCACATGACCCATGTACATTCGATTGAGGACAACGGTAAGATAACAAGGACTGAGAATCCATCAACAGCTGCTAAGCTAAGAATATCATCTTATTAAATACATTTCAAAGTGATATCTAAAGCTTCGTACATTAAAAAAATATTTTAATGGATTGTTTGGTATTTGGTAAAATGGGATTTTCCCACTATAATCTACAAGCACATCTTGTGGTAAAATGAAAATATTTTAAGTTTTCTAAGGAATCTTTCCAGATTCAGATCTGACATGGAATGAAGGTGTGAACTTGCATCTTTATCCTTACAAGAAAAAAAATGGGGCGGGGGGGGGGGGGGGGGGGGATGAAAAAAAAGGAAAGGAGTTTACAGCATTGGCTACTCTTACAGGAGTCCAGGGTGTGATTTCCAGCATGCACATGGAGGCTAACAACCATCTTTAATTCCAGTTCTGGGGCATCCAATGCCCTCTTCTTTCCTCTGTGAGCACCAAGCATTAACAGAGTGCAGACATGAATGCAGACCAAACACCCTTGCCCATAAAATAAAATTAAAAATGAAACTTAAAAAAAATGGAAGAAAATAAAGATGGAAAGTTTAAAATCATTAAGCCTATCTAGACCAAGGACAGGCAAAAATCTGTAATGATACCTTCAACCAGAAACACGGTAGAGATGTGATCACCTGAGCAGATGCCAGTGACACAAGACACTAGAGAGAAAAATAGGAAAGTGTGTGTAAGAACTATTTCAGGTTGTTTCTGGAGTTTAGGTTACAAATGAGGAAATCCTGGAGAATGTGTCAAATGTGAGTTTCTGTGGGTTTAATTTCCAGGAATGCTTTCATCTTCAAATTGTGAGAGGGTTTCTTTAACATAATAATATTTAATCCAAAGACTCTGGGCTTCTTCCTCTCTACCACATTTTTCTACTGTACAAAAAATAAATAAAAGATTATGGGTGATATCACAGATTGTGATGAAGAAACTCTAAGATACAGAGTCTCTTTAAGAAGGAATACTTAGGAAAACCCCAAATCAAAGATAACAGAGAAACGAAAATTAGAAAGAAACAGCACCCATTGCTATGTCAAATTTTAAATGAAGCCTACACCTTGGTAAATTAACATAGATATTTACAACAAGGGCCTTATCATAAAGTATGAAATTATAGAAAAAAAATAAAGTGTGTGTGCATGTGTGTATGCAGTGTATACATAAGCTGATAATGGCAGGAATCGATGACTGTATTCAACAAGAAACAAATCTATGATGAATAATAAATATTTCATAGATATATAGTGCCTTAAAAATGTGAGAGAGGCACAGACAAATTTGACCTCTGAATAACGCATTAAGTAAATAAAGATGAGAGACAGCATAACCATCTACATTGGACATACACATTTAAAGCTGTGTGTTTAAATAAAATAACATAGGATTTTCATGTAACTCATGAGCTTCCTGTTGCATGTTGTAAATCATACCTATATTTCTTAGACTTGTAATACAACATAGGTAACAATTGTTTTTAGATTATTTTCTATAGGGGATAAATTATTGTATCCATGT
>CABHPP010140494.1:0-18360 GCA_902168425.1 Peromyscus attwateri | reverse complement strand
AACAAATTGGCATCAACTCACAGAAATCTGCCTGTCTCTGTCTCCCAAGTGCTGGAGTTATGTGGTTCATTTTCTAAAAGAAAGGAGTAACACCCAAGTCATTCCAGCCTCCGGTGCCCCTCGGGCTGCACACACCATCCCTTAGCCATCACGGAGTCCTGGGAAGTAGGGGCAGATCCCTGTCACAAGGAAAGAAACTGAGGCTAGAACAGGAAGTTACTGGCAGGTGGCAGGTGACTCCACCCGGAAAGCATGCCCTTGGCTTGTGGGCATGCCCCACTGGTGTGGGAGACCGACCTGGAAGGTCAACAAAATAGAGCTCCATGGGATTTGCTTTCCAGGTGCTCAGGAAGACGTTGGAGGAAAGAATCTCACCACACAGTCTTTATACAAATCCGCCCTGTGTCCCTTTCCCTCCCCATGTGAAAACTCATTCCTGACAGTCAGTGGCTGGAGCACAACTGCATCCAGCCATTTTCCCATCACTGCATTTCCAGATGTGTGTCCAGTTCCAGTTGTGGGTCCCTTTGGAGTTGCATCACTTGTTTTTCAGTTCTCAAGTTTTCTATTCCCTTCTTCCAAAACCTAGCAGAGGCCGCAGTGTTTCAGAACTGTTGCTTTGAAAGCCAGTATCCCATTCCTTCCCCACAGGTGACCTCGGCCTTGCCCCTGTGGGCTGGGTGTACTCAGCCTATCGTTTCCACAGCGACTGTTCAAGTGTCAGCGTCTCCTTGCCTAGCTGAGGCTAGGCCATGGGGGGAAGGGAGGGGGCTCACCCACCCCCCAGCCAGGGACTAAGGAATGGGCTTTACTGTGGTACTTCAGAACCCATGCATGTCCGTGAGGGAGCTGCAGGTGCTCGTGGAGACAGCCGTGTGGCCAACGTGAAACAAGGCCCAGGCAGGCAGCCTGTCCTCACCTAGTCTCCAGTACCCAGCAGCTTCTTCCAGAAGAGCACAGCAGGGAGATGGACAGGTGCTCACTCTGTGCCCAAGCCAGCTTGCCTGAGCACCGTGTGACTTCAAGTCTGGGCTCTGGAGAAGCCCTCCAGCCAGCTTGTCAGCTGTCCAGGCCCCTCCATGTCTGGTTTCCTTGCCCTGCATAATTTCAGCATTAGTGCTAAATACATCTGTCATCTTTCTCCCTCTGGAGACCGGAATGTCCAGACTCGTGAAGCCAAGCCGGGTAAAAGAACGTTACATAACCAAGCAGGGACCCTTCCGCCTCCGCTCAGAGCTTGTCAGGCAGGCAGTGGTCACTAGTCCAAGAGCCACAGCTGCCAGCACCCTGCAGAGAAGGGGACCCCACCCTGCTGCGTTTTGAGTTTCAAACAAATTGGGGAGTCAACATCTGCTTCGTACTAGGCGTTACTTCATTACACCACAGCCACTCTGGGGTGGGGTCCTCCTGGGCAGCCATCTTTACTCCACGGCGTCCCTCCCTCAAGCTGCGCTTGGTTCAGGACCCAGTGGACACAGGCATTTCCAAAGAAGCCTGTCTCACCAAGGCAGCTTGCCCTCCGCATCTGTCCATAGTTCTCCCCAGAAATGGGGGTGGCAGTGGCCTTTTACCCCTCCCTCTCTGTCTCCCTGACCCTGTGGAAAGAACAAACACAGTTGCCCAGAGCAGGGAAGGAAAGGCACAAGGTAGCCAGGGATGCTCCAACACAGCCTCTTCCTGCTGTCCTCAGGGACCAATGTAGTCTGGAGAATCATGATGTGGCACCTGGGTGGGCCATGTGAGGAGAGAGGCAGTCACCTGTCCTAGCTACAGCATCCTGTAGAGCAGTGGGTCTCAACCTGTGGGTCACAACCCCTTTGGGGTGTCACATGACCCTTTCACGGGTCGCCTAAGACCTTCTGCATATCAGATACTATACTGTGATTCGTAACAGTAGCAAAATTAGTTACGAAGTAGCAATGAAAACAATTTTATAGTTGGGGGTCACCACAGCATGAGGAACTGTATTAAAGGGTCGCAGCATCAGGAAGGTTGAGGACACTGCTCTAGAGTGTTGACAGTATTTTAGTATACTGCAAACTTGGGAGGACGTAACAGGGAAAGAATGGGTGTGAATTAAAGGTTTGTATAATGGAATTTACTTTTTGCGATTAAAAGTATGTATGTTGCTTGGTAAGAACTTCCCTGTTCTTGGTGTCCTTTAATTTTCCCATTTTTCTCTTTTCCCTGGGAAGTGGATGGATGGTGAGTAGACAGTTGAGGCTGGTTCCAGGGTCTCAGTTCTCAGAGCTCTCCCTCCCCATCCTTACACATTTTACTCAGAATTCAAATGAGCCGAGACCTTTGTCCTCACCAGGCAGCCACACAGAACCTTTTGTGACCACATGCCCTCCAGGGTGCCACACTCACAGTGGCATTTCACCTGTGGCACAAGTGGAGACCCCAAACCCTGCTGATTCAGTCTACCTGCCACCAGACAACAGGCACGCCATTAACTTAAGGTGGCTTTTGTGTGTGTGTGTGTGTGTGTGTGTGTGTGTGTGTGTGTGTGTGTGTATTCATGTATTATTTTTATATAAATGCATAACAGGGCCATATCTTCTCTTTTTTTAAAAATTTTATTTATTTATATATTTTATGTATGAGTGCTCTGTCTGCATGTATGCCTGCATGCCAGAAGAGGGCATCAGATCCTATGGTAGATAGTTGTGAGCCACCATGTGGTTGCTGGGAATCAAACTTGGGTCCTCTGGAAGAGCAGCCAGTGCCCTTAACCTCTGAGCCATCTCTCCAGCCCCCTCTTCTTTTCTCTTCTTTTCTTCATTGTTGTTTTGAGACAAGATCTCTATGTAGCCCCGGCTGGTCTGGAACTTACTATGCAGACCAGACTGGCCTCTGACTCACAGAACTCTGCCTGCCTCTGGCTCCCAAATGCTGGGATTCTAGGTGTGCACCACCATGCCCAGCCTCAAGGCCATCTCATTTCATTTTTCTTACTACTTGCCATGTCCCTTCCCTTCTCCTCACAGTAGCCCTCAACTTCCCCTGCTGAGCTGTGTGCACAGCCGTGCCCTGCTGGGGGTCTTTTCATAGTTTTTTTCATGGGCTCTGATCATAGTCATAAAGATGGGGGAGGGGCATTGCTTTATCATGATTTTTTTTTCCAAGACAGGGTTTCTCTGTGCAGCTTTGGATTCTTTCTGGAACTCACTCTGTAGACCAGGCTGGCCTCGAACTCACAGAGATCTGCCAGCCTGAATTTTTTTTTTTTTTTAAAGATGGTCTCATGTAACCCAGGCTGGCCTTGAACTCTTAATGTAGCCAAAAGTGATCTTGAATTTCTGATCCTCCTGCCTTCGCTTCCAGAGTACTGAGATTTAGTCAGGGACCACGATACCTAGGACCAAACCCAAGGCTTCTCACATGCCAGGTGAGAACTGTACCATCTGGGCCACATCCCCGGCCCCTCAAAGTAGAAGCTTCCTCCTGGTGCCCTGTGCTCAGCTCCCCAGAGGGAGTTCCCCTGGGGCTGCCAGCCTGGCTCTCCCTCATCCTTCCCCGTGGTTAATACTTGGTGGTGTGGCTGTGTGTCCATCCGTTAATCCAGCTGTTCCGCTGCTGGTGAACCACAGTCTGCAGAGCGACCGTTGGCATTATACACTGAGAAGCTTGGTGTGAAGTATTTGTTTGTGCAAAATGGATGTTATTGCTTATTACCACCTAATGTGTGTTCTTCAGAAGTCGTTGCGCTCCACAGTGATAACTGATTTGCTTACTCAGAACTAAACATGTTAACAGCTCTGGCCCCAATTAGCACTTGATTCCATGTTGAAGGGAAGGGAGGTAGCCTGTTGAGTGCTAATCTTAGCCTTTGAGAGCATTTGCGTGTGACTTGAATCCCTCCCTCCTGTCTCCTTCCCTCAGCTTCTCCCCTTCACCACTGATGCTCTGAAGCCCTCTTACTTCCCATGTCCACACTGGTCCTGGCTACCTCCTGCCCCTGCTCTTTGCTCTCAGCCCCTGCTTCTGACCAGTACCACCATGACCCGAGGACTCCAGCCCCATTGCTGTGCACTCCACTGCCGAGACGTCCCAGCGCATCTACTGGTGGGCGTTCTTGGCTGCCTCCAGGTGTGAGCAGATATAAAGCTGCTAGGATGTGCTATGTGCTAGTTTTGTGTGGACACATTTCCAGTTCACTTGGGTGTACAATTGTTAGCTCTACAGTAAGAGCACACATCGTGGATTTTTATGAAGCCATCAGATCTTCTTACCAAGTGGTTATAGCCGTCCTGCATTCCTACTAACAATGAGAGGAGGTTGGTTTGTCTTTAATTCTTTGACAATTCCGTGCACGTTTATGATGCCTTTTGATCATTTTTACTCGGTTCCCACCGATCTCTTCTTCCTGATGAGTTCCCATCCACTTTCATGTACTTTGTTATTGTTTTGATTAGGGTTGCCCATATAAAGCATGGGTAGGGGGTTCTTTATTGACATGTGGACAGCTTACCATTAGCTGCCCAGATGAAGAAATGACCCCCCCACCCCACCCCCCCAGCAACTATAAACTGCTAATACAGCTCTTCAGGGACGGGTGAGGCCTTGTGAGCCCCTCCCTCACCCATGATGAAATAGTGACAGCCCCCAGCTTATGCAGGTTTTGACTACAGCTGCTGTGGTGAGTTCAGTGGCTACATCATGCCCAAAAGACAGCGTTTCCCAGCCCTCCTGTCCACCCTGCAGCTCTTACGGTCTGTCCGTCCCCACCCTCCCCCCCCCAATCTGCAATGTGCCCTGAGCCTTGGAACGGCAGATAGAGATCTCAGCAGAGGCTCAGAACTCGGATCAGTCACGAGTCTCTGCATTAGCTCTTGCCCAAGCAATGAGAGGTTTTGTTGCTCTCAGTCTCTGTCAGCACTTGGTGACGTCCACGTTCGGATTTGGGCCCTGCTGGCTGGTCTGTGTTGCTGGTATTACTGTCTTATTGTTTTAATTTGTGATTCCCCAGTGATGCATGATGAAGAACACTGTCGTGTTTGCCATCTGTATGCACTCATTAAGAAGTCCCTCCAGTCTTTTGCCCATTTTTAAGTTACATTGTTTGTTTTCTTACGTTGTGTTTTAAGAGTTCTCTGTATGTTTTGCTAATCACCTCTTATTAACTGTATCTTTTATGTATATTTCCTCCACTCCATAGTCTGTTTAATTCTTGTGACATTGTCTTTTTTGTTTTGTTTTTGTTTTTGTTTTTGAAACAGGGTTTCTCTATATACCGGCTCTGGCTCTCCTGGAACTTGATTTGTAGACCAGGCTGGCCTGAAATTCACAGAGATCCTCCTGCCTTTGCCTCCCAAGTGCTGGGATCAAAGGCGTGCACCACCACCACCTGGTGACATTGTCTTTTTAAAACAGAAGTTTACCTTTTTTCTGTGTGTGGTTTTCCTGAAACAGTCCCACTGAAGCCCAGGCTAGCCTCAACAAAGCCCAGGCTAGCCTCAGCTCTCAATCCTCCTGCCTCACCTTTCTGAGCTCTGGAATTACAAGTCTGAGCTACCACATCTAGCTGAGAAGTTCTGTATTTTAGTCAAGCTCATGGATTATGCCTTTAATATTGGATATGAAAGTCTCCTTTGGGGCTGAAGAGATGGCTCCATGTTCTTGCACAGTTCAGTTCCTGGCACCCACATGGTGGCCCCAGTTCCAGAGAATCTTACTTCTTTGGGCCTCTGTGGATACTGTACACATGGTGATATACATGCAGGCAAAACACCCACACACATAAAATAAAAAATATTTTTAAACATCACCTCTATACTCTAGGTTTTCTTCTAGTTTTTTGTTTTTCCGCTCTGCATAATCCATCCTGTGGGCTTTACCTCTTTATTTTCCTGTTATTGTTTTTTTTTTTTTTTTTTAATTTCCTCAGTGCTGGGGCCAAACAGTTGACTTCTGTGGTGGGTGAAAGGTCTGGGTCCAGCTTGTCTTCCTGTGTCAGTTCCGTTGTCCTGGCCGCGTTTGTCCGGAAGACCATCTTTACCACACAATGACGCTGCTTTTGCTCCCTGCCAGCCACCCCTGCTGACTGCATTTACATAGGTCCCTCCCCGGCTCACTCCTGTGCTCCATTGCTCTCTCTCTCTGAATTCTTTTACAAGGATGATGCCATATGACAGCGGTGGCTTTTCTTCAAGTCCTCATGTCAGTAATGCCATCTTTTCCTCCTGTGTTGAGTGGGGTCTTCTGAGGTTGTTGCCCAGTGTGAACTTAAGAGTCAGCTGTCTACAGAACACGTGCTCCAAGTTTTGGCTGGGATTTCACGGCAGCTATAGAACTGGATCCAGATACACGCTCGTGCACACACAGTTATTTTCGGGGACTGGAGATGTAGGCCTAACTACTGTGCTGGCTAGCTTATGTCAGCTTAAGAACAAGGTCATTTAGGAAGAGGGAAAATCAATTGAGAAAATCACCCCCCACCCCAGACTGGCCTACAGGCCAGTCTGGGGAGGGGGGCATTTTCTTGAATGATGATTGATGGGAGAGGGCCCCAGATCACTGTGGGGGTGCTGCCCCCGGGCAGGTGGTCTGTAGGTGCTATAAGAAAGCAGGCTAACAAGCCTCCCCTCCATGGTCTCTGCATCAGCTCCTGCCTCCAGGTTCCGACCTTGAGTTCCTGCCCTGACTTCCCTTGATGATGGAGAATAACTGTAAGCTGAAATACACCCTTTCCGCCCCAAGTAGCTTTTGTTCATGGTGTTTGTCACAGCAGTAGAGATCCTAAAACACCCAGCTTACACAAAGACCTGGATTCAAACCCAGCACTGTGTAAACCTGGTACACGTGTAATCCCGGCACTCAGGGTGGAGACAGGAGGACCAGAAGTTCAAGATCATCCATCCTCAGCTGCAGCCAGCCTAGAATACGTGAGTGTCTCAAATAAAAAAAGAAATAAACGGAAAAATAAAAATTAAAAAAAAAAGAGGGCTGGAGAGAGGACTCAGTGGTTAAGGGTGCTGGCTGACCCAAGTTCAACTCCTAACACCCACATGGAGTCTCATAACTGTAACTCCAGTTCCAGGGGATCTGAAGTTCTCCTTGCCTCATAGGCACAAAGCATATATACATGGTGCACCGGCGTACATGCAAACAAAACACCCACACACATCATAATCTTAAAAAGTTATATAATATATATATATATTAATTAGATTGGTTGTGATGCTGGGGTCAACCCACAGCCTCGTACGTGCCAGGCAAGTGCTCCACTACTGAGTGACATCCACTACTGAGCGACACCCTCAGGCTGTTTTAATTAGATGTTATGATTCCCATCCCATGATAACATTCTGAATGTTAGTGTGTCCTTTTTAGCTCCGTTTAAGCTCGATTTTATGACTGCACATTCCTCCAACATGACACATTCTTTAGTCTCCTAATAATCTCACTGATGAGCCTCTGGATGCTATACTCAAGACATACTTCACCAAGTGCCATTTTTTTTCCCCTCAGCACAATGACTTATTTTTGTGGAAATCACACATTCTTTTCTTTTTAATTATTAATTCCTATGTGTATGAGTGTTTTGCCTGCATACATACCTGCCTACCATGTGAGTGTCAGGTGCCTGCAGAGGCCAAAATAGGCTGTTGGATCCCTTGGGACTGTAGTTCAGACAGTTGTGAGCCCCTGTGCGGGTGCTGGGAATCAAACCTGGGTCCTCCCTCCGGATGAGCAGCCGGTGCTCTTAGGAGCTGTCTCTTAGGAACCCATCATTTAATATAGATATTTCACTCTGTTTATGTGTCTGTGTGTATATACTGTGCCATGGATGTCTGCAGAGGCCAGAAGGAAGGCACTGGATCCCTGGAGCTGGAGCTAACGGTTGTGAGCTGCCAGACATGGATCCTGCAGCCAAACTTGGGGCCTCTACAAGAGCAGCAATTGTTGTTAACTACTAAGCCATTTTGTATGCCTTGTTTTATTTGTTTAATGAATCCTTACTTTATATATATATATATATATATATATATATATATATATGTTTGTTTGTTTTGTTTTGTTTGTTTTTTTCAAGACAGGGTTTTCTGTGAAGCCCTGGCTGTCCTGGAAATCACTCTGTAGACCAGGCTGGCCTCCCGAGTTCTGGGATTAAAGGAGTGTGACGCCACCACCCCATCATGTATGAATCCTTATTTTACCTGTGTGAGGACTTTTGCTTTTGAGTCTACACTCATTCTCTGTATTATAACTCTAGCCTTTAAAATTTTTCTTTCGTTTACTGTGACTATCTCAAGCCTTCTATTTAAATTGTTTTCTCTGCCAGGCAGTGGTGGCACATGCCTTTAATTCCAGCATTCTGGGAGACAGAGGCTGGTGGGATCTGTGACTTCAAGGCCAGCCTGGTCTACAGAGTGGGTTCCAGGCCAGCCAGAGCTGCACAGAGAGACCCTGTCTTGAAAAACCAAACAAAAGCTGTTTTTCCAGCTGTGTCTGTTAACTTCTTGGGGTGCCCTGCTCCAGGTCTGTGAGGTCCTCACTGTGTCCTTTTCCTTTGGTCTGTTGCTTCCTCTCTGAGCCCTTTCTTCTTCGGTAAGTCTGAGGGCTCAAGGAGCGTCCTGTTCTCTGCCTGCCAGACCTGTTCCCTCCTCACCAGCTGTCCTCTTCCTTTGATTCTGCCGGTCAGAAGTTGTTGCAGCCACCGGCCCCTCCCCTCCTCTTTTTTCCTCTTTCTCTCTCTTCCTCTCCACCCACTTTCTATTCACCATCTTCCTTCTTTCCTTATTCATTTACTTATTTTTATTTTTAATTTTGGCCTCAGGTTAGAATATGCTAAGCACAGAGTGTGCTAAGGACACACCCCAGCCCCCATACCCTTCCTGTGGTAGCCCAGGCTGGACCTCTGGCTTCTGTGCAATGTGAGTACCTTCACAAATCAGTACACAGTACTCACCAGTTAGGTTTTTTATTTATTTATAGACTTATTATTTTATGGGAATGAGTGTTTTGCCTGTGTGTATGTGCACCACAAGAGTTTCTGGTGCCTACAGAATTCAGATGAGGGCATTAGATCACCTGGAACTAGAGTTACAGATGGTTATGAGCGGCCGTTTGGGTGCTGGGAATTGAACTTGGATCCTTGCAAGATCAGCCAGTGCTCTTAACCACTGAGTCATCTCTCCAGACTCTTTCTCATGTTTTAAAAGAACTCGAGTTCACAGCCCACGTAGGACTTGCCACTAACCATCCCGGCTCTTTGAGAGCCAAGGCGTCTCCAGCTCAACAATGAGAATCTCTGCCCTTTCTTGACCCTAATTCTTCACTGTCCCTGACACAGGAACTAACATTTTCCTAGCTGCCTACTGTTTCCTGTTCCCTCCCCATCCCCACCTTCATTTTTTTTTTAAATCCTTATATTTACCTCCACTAGGAAAAAAATACAGAAAATGAAATGATCAAAACCAAGGGAAAGGCTCAGTGACATGGCTCAGTGGTTAGGGTGCTGCCGCCAAGCCTGACTACCGAGTTCCATCCCAGGACTCACGGTAGGAGAGATCCAACCCCTCCAAGTGTCCTGCACGTGCGTGCCATGGCATGTACATGTCCTATCCCAGGCACATTAAATAATAGAAGAAATACAATTTAAAGCAAGACAAAATAAAACAGAACGTAAGAACTAGGGCCCTCAGGTCAGACCCAGCTCGGTCAGCCCTCAAAGTAGGACCAACGGCCTCCCTACAAACCTCACTTCAGCTTGCCGAGAGGGTGGCGTTGGGTGGGGATGGGACAGGCCTTGCTTCTGCCCTCCTCTGTAGACAGGTGTCCTCCAGCCTCCAGAGCTGTCCTCCAAGCCACCAGTGGACAGCACAGCTGGCCCTAGCTGGCAGCTGGACCCTACCTCACAGCCCTGTGCCCTGCCTTCTCTGCAGGGAGCACAGAGCTGAGACCTGAGCTGGGCCGGTCAGGAGCAGCCAGTGGCCTCAGCCTGTGGGAATGTCGCCCTGTAGACCTGAACCATCCTGAGCCCTGTAGACCTCACCCAGGGGATGCGCAGTCTCTGCACAGCCCGTACCAAGCAGAGCCTTCAAACCCCTGAGGACTCCCAGGACCGACTGTCCTTGCCCTGCTGGCCTAGCTTTGAAGAACAAAGATTTCTTCCAGGGCTGAGCTTTCGGCATTCTGAGGGGGCGGGTCTCTGCTGCTCTCCTGCCCACTTGGGTGACAGCAGCTACATTCTACTGTGTGAGCACCCTTGCCACACAAGAAGCTGGAGGAGCAGGACTGGATTCTCGGCCCACAGCCACGTCTACTTTGACCTCACTCTTGGTGCCCTGCAGCTTGGCCCTGCTAGCGGGGCATCTCGTCTGGAGCCAAACACTGCACCAGGGCCTGTCGGGCTTTGGTCTAGCTGTAACGAATGCCTGACAAGCACCTGAAGGGCAGAAGCGTTTGTTCGGGATCGAAGTTTAAGAAGGAAAGAGAGTCATCGAGATAGGGAGGCACCACATTGCATCTTCAGTCAGGAAGCAAAGTGGTCAGGAAGTGGGGCCGGCTATAAAATCCTAGGCCCCACCCCCATTTCCTCCTAAAGTTTCCACAACCTTCCAAACCTCACCAACAGCTGGTGATCAAGTATGAGCCTATGGGGGACATTTATGTGCAAACTACAGTGTTAAATGCCCAGTCGGGGCCTACATGCTACAGAAAGGGACAGGGTCCTGCCGCACGAAGTTTCTCCATCTTTTTGAGAAGCCTGGGAGATTGAACTAAACACTGGAAAACAGGATGCTCTCAGAGAACGAAACCATCAAACCACAGAAAACGAATCAGAACAGTAGACACAAAGTCACCCGGAGGAGCAGACCCAGTGTCGAGCACACTGAGAACAGAACCCTTAAAGACCATGCCTGTCAGAAGAGGAGGCCTCCAGTGAAGTTCAGAAAAGGGAGAGCCGGCACCACAGGCCTTTAATCCCAGCACTTGGGAGGCAGAGGCAGGTGCATCTCTGTGAGTTCGAGGCCAGCCTGATCTATCTACAGAGTGAGTTCCAGGACAGCCAGGGCTGTCTCAGAAGGAGGAGGAAGAGGAGGAGGAGGAGGAGGAGGAGGAGGAGGAGAGCCATGTACACAGGCTCTCCCCACCTGCCAGGAACAGCCCCCCAGGTTGACAGACCATGCTGGGCCTTCTCAGCTGACTCCTGACAGGACCCTGCATTGCTGTTACCAAACTTCTACCCGAGGAGAGCAGCTTTTTGCTTGTGGTTCACACAGAACATGGGGTTCTGTGCATCCTAGGATGGAGGAGGGGACTGAGTGGAGCCGCTCACACCACGGTAACCAGGAAGCACAAAAGGAGCCTAAGGGAAGGAGCTAGGGGGAAGCCGCCTTCAAGGACGCACCCTGTGAGCTCCCTTCTCCTCCCAACAACGCCACTGTGTTATGCGTCCATCGAGGGAACGCATGATCATTTCTCAGCTCAGAGCTGGTTCTAATCTCAGTCAGGTTCTAATCATGTGTGGACAAGCCTGAATAAACTAAGCTGAAAGTGTAGTCCTCAGGCCCCCTGACCACATACATGTGCTCTTAGCCTTGTGTATATTGGGCCTTGACAGCTACGGAACGGGACCTCTAACATACAGCACGTCTGCTGGACGGCACTGGGGCTGAACGACATCACGGTGTACATGCACACTGCCCTGGTGTGTCATGCTTAGTAACAGTGGCCAGAGGACCACCTCAGACAGGTCTCATGGAGCAAGGGAGCATGTCCCACGTGTGCCACATGAGAGGACACGGGGCCTTTGATGCCGTCTCCCGGTCTGGATGTGGCACACGGTACCTCTGCCATTATCACTTCTTTTACTTATCTGTAGTTTTAGATGTCTGTCCGTGAGGCGCACTGTGAGGAAGAGTACCTTTAGGGTTAGCAGAAGCTGGGAGTGGTGGGGCACACTTGCAGTCCCAGAACTTGGAGGCAGGAGGATCAGGAGTTTGAGGGCATCCTCAGTTGTGTAGTGAGTTCAAGGTCACCCTGGGCTACATAAGACCTCCTTGTCTCACACGCACGTGTGCACACACACACACACACACACACACACACACACACACACACAAAGACAGGCAAGAGATTGAAATGGAGGACTTGAGGAAGGGTGCTTTGGGGACATCTAACCCTTCCTTCAGCTGCTCCCTTGTCTTCACACCCTTCCCTGGTCCCCAGTGCCCGCTGTCAGTAGCTCTAACTCTGGCCCCTGCCAGTCACACACACTCCATGCCCCGCTGTGTCCTGACAGTGCCCCTCCCTCCATCAGGCCCAGCCCCGTGTTTCGTGAAGAAGGTGGTTTATCATTTTGTCCCATCTGTCCTGTGAGACAGGAAGCCGGCAGTGTAGGAGTCCCTGGAGGCCTGGCCCAGGTGCCCTCCATCCCCCTGCTGAAGGCTATGGATGTGTCTGAGGGTGGCATGCCAGAGATGAGAGGCTCCTCTGTCTACATGGTGCTGTGAGGGGGCAGACTCTATTGAAGATTTGGGGCTATCTGGATAGCTAGGTTCTCCTGGGGAGTGTAGGCCTCTGGGGTCCCAGGTGTGAGATGGGGTCCTGTCCCCAAAGCCCATCAGACACCAAACCTGGAAGGCAGCAGACGACCCTTTCTGCTCTCCGAGGCCTCTGGAAATCGTCCCCTCTTTTCACCTTCTAACAATACCTACAACTGGTCAGATGCCGAGGTGTGGACAGAGTTCGGGCTGAGGGGTAGACAGCCTGCTCAGCTGGAGAGTGACATCAGGGCTGGAGCTGGGTCAGTCTGACTAGGCTCTGCCTTGAACTCCCCTGCCATGCCCTCCTCTCCATTCCTCAGGCACACCTTCCTCCCCAGCCTTCCACCTGCCTCCTCCATCCCTCTCCTTGTCCAGTCTCTCCGGCTCTTCCTCCCCAATCCTGGTGCCTACTGAGTCAAGTCACAACGCACTGCCCCTAGTTTGAAATGATTTGAACTGCTTTCCTTTTAATCTGATTAAATTCCTCCTCTGCCTGCCTGGTTTTGTGGTGGTGGTCTGTGGTGCTGGGGATCAAACCCGTGTGCCCTGACCCTGAGCTCCACCCGCCCCTTGTCTGTGTGGCTTCTTAGCTCAGACATACATGTGACCATCCTGCTTTGGGAATCCCCCAATGGAAAGGCCTAAGGCTCTTTCCTTCTCTCTGAGAGGAAGCAGGTGTTACACCAGAAAGATTATTCTGAGGTGTGGACACCAAGGGTTCCAGAAGGGGCCTGTGGCCCACAGGAGCCAGATGTCCCCTCCCACGATGGCTCCAGGAGGCCATGTGGAGAGGGTGTTAGAACTGCTTCTGGAAGGAAGAACCCGGAAGGGCCGTCCGTGGGCTCCAAACAAGTAGGCATTGCCGCTCCTAAGTCTGCAGCGGGCTGCCAGAAGTGCTGGCGGTGTCTGGAGCGGCACCGTGACGGAAGAGCACGCGAGGATCTAGCTCCACAGAGATGGCTGAGGCAGGAGCATTGCCACACAGCAGAGCGCAAGGCCCTGTGGGCTGTCAGTTTCTTCAGGCAGTTTACTTTAGATCACTTTGGGAGTAGCTATCTCCTGACCCCCCCCCCCCCCACTTCAGATACTTCCTGTATGTGTCTGTGTAAATTCTGTTCATTCTTAAGCTGTTACCCTCGAGAGTTCACAAATCTGCACTGGCCAGGAACTTCAACTCCACATGCCGTGTCCTCAGAGAACATCTTTTTAAAAATGGAGGGGGAAGCCGGGCGGTGGTGGCGCACGCCTTTAATCCCAGCACTCGGGAGGCAGAGGCAGGCGGATCTCTGTGAGTTCGAGGCCAGCCTGGGCTACAGAGCGAGATCCAGGAAAGGTGCAAAGCTACACAGAGAAACCCTGTCTCGAAAAACCAAAAAAATAAAATAAAATAAAATAAAATAAAAATGGAGGGGGGAACACCTGCAAGTGCAGAAGGGTAGCAATTAGAGAGCGGCTAACCTAGGCTACATGATGAAAAGCTCATCTGAGGAGAACGAGAGACCTCCAAACGCCCCCCCCACTCTACTCCCCCTCCCCCGCCCCGGCTTCTTTCTTGTTCGTGTGGCTATTCCTAGTCTTATTTAAAAGGCTGTACTGGGGCTGGAGAGAAGGGTCAACGGGTAAGTATGCCTGCTGCTCTTACAGAGGACCTGCAAGATGGGCACTGAATGTTGCTGCCATGACTCTGTCCTATCACAAACATCACAGTGGGCAGGACCTGAGGACCCGGGCAGCTGGACACATCCTCTTATCCTCCTTCGCTCTCTCAATGGCACTGGCAGCCTCCTAGTCTTACCCAATCCTGGGGAAGGGGGGGCAGATCGATAAGGCTCCTTCCTTGTCCTGTCCTCAGCATCTAGTGGGCATGAGCTGGGTGCCACGGCCACAGCTCTGCAGCTGTTTCTGGGATTGTCCCTTGAGGCTCTGGCCACACCTCAGTAGGGACCACGGAGTTCACAGCCCCTGGCCTGAGCCCCCGTTACTGAGAGAAAGGAGGCTGTTGCCAAGGACTCCAGGGGAGTGGACTCGACTCTGGTCCAGACCCAAGGCACCCAGCCCTCCTGGAGACATTGTGTGAGCGGGCTGGGCCTCCAGACACAGCCCCCGCCGCCCCACCCCAGCCAGGGTGGTGCTTGTGTGGGAAGGACTTTTAAGTCCAGCCGCCCGCGGACCCCTGATCGGGAGAGACGGAGGGAGCTGGCCACCATGCACAGCTCCTGCAGCCTCTGGGCGACACTGTTCCCACTGCTGCTGCTGACTGCCACGGGCCCCACCTCAGCCCTCACGGAGGGTGAGAAGCAAACCGTGGTGGAGCTTCACAACTTCTACCGTGCCCAGGTGTCTCCACCAGCGTCAGACATGCTGCAGATGGTGAGTGTAGCCGAGTGCCCACCTCCTGGAGTTGAAGGGGTGCTGGGCACTGCCTGCCACAGCCCTTTTCCTCACCCCACTCCTTGTGGGGATGCTCTCTCAGACCCCTTCCTCTGGTCTGACGGAATCCCTCGTGCTGTGTAATGCTGGTCCTCAGGAGCAGCCCATCATGCAGATGAGGAAGCTGAGGCTGGAGGGACTTGTGCTCAGGCTTAAGCCCTGGCTCCCCACACCAGTGGCCTCCTCCTCAATCTTCCCAAGATGTGATGAGCTAGAGGGGAAGCACTTTGTGGATGCTCTGAAAATCCCCGAGGAGCAGAGGAAGAGAGGCAGAGTGAGCCCAGAAAGCACTGAGGAGGGAGAGCAGGCTCCAGGGCCCACAGTTCAGGTGCTGTCTCCAGCAGGGAGACGTGGGGTTTAGGGCACGTTCTGTAACCATGTGGACTCTTAGTTTCTCATTCATACAATGAGGTCATGAGCACATCCACATATGTGGGCTGAATCTCCCGCATGCAGTACTGCATGCAGTGAAATCTAAGGTATCCATATAACAGAAATACAAACTGTCTATACGACAGCGAGGGACATGCACAGACAACAGGAGCCAGAGGCAGGATGGTGGTGGCCAATCTGGCAGAAGGGATGTTATCAGAGGACAGGGTTGGGACAGGATGCCTGCTCTGGCTTCAGTTGATAAAGTGGGAGTCCCTCCCTTTCTGTCCTCAAAGAGGTCCGACTGGTCCAGCCCCCCCCCCCCACCCCCCCACACCCTCTGGAACCCCTGAGCTAAGAGCCAAGTCACCTGGGAAATGCAGCAGCCAAG
Source organism: Peromyscus attwateri (assembly GCA_902168425.1). Lineage (NCBI taxonomy): Eukaryota > Metazoa > Chordata > Mammalia > Rodentia > Cricetidae > Peromyscus > Peromyscus attwateri. The sequence goes on along the minus strand of CABHPP010140494.1, from coordinate 2,670 downwards.
TTGGGGGCCCAACATTTAGGTGATAGCCTCAGCTTGTGCCCTGTGGCTTGGTGACTCGGAGGGGAACCTTTTCCCGACAGGGTGACTGTGAGAAATGCTCATGGCACTGCAGCCATTCTCAACCCCGTTGTCCTTGGCAACCAGGAGCTGCAGGCAGATCCGAAGCTGGGATATTGGTTATCAGAGCTGAGATCTGGACTGGCCATTTCCTATTGTAGACACTGCACACCCTGCTGTCCAGTGTGCACGTTGCCCAGGGTGCCCCTCACCTGGCTGGCACCTTGTCGTTTAGCCCCATCTCTTTCTCCACCCTCAGCCTGGCTGCACGGCCCTCCCATGCCCCACTCAGTTGCCTGTGCCACTGACCACAGTGGTCACGTTCTCCAAGTGACTTACAACCACGTGAACTTCATGATTCTTGCTCTTGTTGCTCTGGCCTGGCCCAGTGCCCAGGACTGCTGAATGACGGGTGGATGGACCTGCTTCCAGGGGGAGAGGACCGTGGTTCCTGCAATGCCACAGGCTGAGAAGCCTCCAGTGGCGTCCCCATGGGACTTCAGGCATGGCACGGACTCAGTCTGCGGGCTAGAGCTGGGGCGGCTCTGAGCTTGTCTCTCAATCATCAAAAATTGACATCGCTGAAGTACCCACAATACCCAGACTGTGACAGGTGGAGATCATGCTACTGCTGCCCTAGAAAGGGCCTGTCTACCCTGGAGCCCTGCAGATCACCCTAGACCCCTGATCCTAGTTTCCACCCCCACTGCCCACTACTGCCCGAGTCCAGCGGACTACCCAAACCTGTGATTTGAAACAAAAATGGCCACAGCAGGTGGCCAGGTGTTCACCGGGTGAAAGCCTTGCCAGAGCAAACCTGACGAACTAAGGTCCCTCCCTAGAGGCCGTGAGAAGCCGAAAGCTGTCCCTCTGACCTTTCAGCCGTCAGTGAGGCGTGCGCCAGCACTCACACACACACTCACACTCACATGCACACGTGCACACACACACCTAATAGTACGTATATAATTAATTTTAAAGAATGACCAGAGAGAGAAAAGGACTCCCTGAGGTACAGCAGTGGTGCCAACCCCAGTTCAGGCTCCCGTGAGGGCTCCGGGCAGCTGTTCCCCAGAGCACTGAGTGGTTGGGAGGTGAGCATGGTCACCCAAACTCTTGCTGCTCTTTTGGCTGTCCAGCTCTGGAAGCTGGAGCCCCCCCCCCCCCCCCCCCCCCCCAAGAGGGCGGAAAAAGAGCCACAGCAGGCATCCATTCCCAGGAAAGGCCAAGGACAGAATTTAATGGGATCCAGGCCTTCCTCCTTAGCCTTGGGGTCAGATGCCTCATTAGTTCCTCCTCCCACGCTCCTCCATCCTCTCCCAGCCAGGGACAGAACCCCAGAGGCGCTCTAAGCCAAACTCTGTCCCAGCGTCTCACCTGCGATCTCCTGGAGATCATTGACCGGGTGGACTTCCTTGGCTTAGGCAGGGCTCTGATGACTGGACGTGAGGGACCTTCAGCGTGCCACACAGAGACAGTTTCCTGGGGAGGAGGCACCCGATGAAGGGAGTTGAGCACTTAGGAAGAGGGCCTGCTAGGGAGAGCCTTGGCTGTGGGTGGTGGTGCCCTGTGTTAGCTGCATGGACCAGAACAAACCACCAGTCCCCCGTCATCTCTCTGGACATCTTCCGAGCATCTCCACCCCACCCCCCAGCTGCACACAACATTCAAAGTCAGATAACCATCAGTCCTCCACCACCCCTATGAGGGGTAAGAGAGGTGCCCCAGGGCCCGAGGTGGCACTCTCCAGACCCCACCGAAACCCACGGGGAACAGATTCCTGAGAAAAGCCAGGAGTCACCTTGCTAAGGGGTGGGGAGGCAAGCCAGTCTCTGGCCTCCTGAGGTTCCAGGACACCCCCAGCCTCCTCTAAGCACCCTCACCTCCCTCCCCTGCCTCCCTTGCTGCCCTGCAGAGGTGGGACAACGATCTAGCCGCCTTCGCCAAGGCCTATGCGCAGAAATGCGTGTGGGGGCACAACAAGGAGCGGGGCCGGCGCGGAGAGAACTTGTTCGCCATCACCGACCAGGGCATGGACGTGCCGCTGGCCGTGGGGAACTGGTATGAGGAGCGAGAGCATTACAACTTCAGCACGGCCACCTGCGATCCCGGCCAGATGTGCGGCCACTACACTCAGGTGACAGGGCCCGAGCCGGAGCGCGGGGGCGGGGCGGAGAAGGGGCAGCCGTCGTGGGACGGTGAGTCCAGGTGTGGGCTGGGGGTGGGGGCTCCTGGCGCGGCGTGAGGGCTCAGGCCTCCAGGTGTTGGGCAGGCCTCGGCTGGTTGGATGAGCCACGTGATAGGGGGGGTCTCTCGGTGTTGGGGGATCACCACCAGCAGCCGCACGATGGGCGGGGCCTGCAGGGGTGGGGTGGGGCCACGTGGGTGGATAGGGTCTGGACCTCGCGAAGCAGGGGGAGGGCTTCGAGTGATGTGCTGTGCCACGTGCGTTTCGTCTGGACCTCGAGGTGACGAGTGGGGCCACGTGCACGTTGGGCAGGACGGGCTGGGGCCTCTTAGTGTTGGGGGGGGGGGCCACCTTGTCCGGGGGGGGGGGGGGCGGGGGGGGGGCGGGGCGGGGCGGGCAGGATCGCCAGGTTTGGGTGGAGCCTC
>CABHPP010140493.1:0-28039 GCA_902168425.1 Peromyscus attwateri | reverse complement strand
AAAAGTAGCTACAGAAATGGGGACTCCGTATGACTTTCTCTGTGACTGTGGTTAGTGTATATGTTAGAAAGGGCAGTGACTGCCAGCCACCACTGTGGGGTATCAGGAGGCACATTAAAGACTTGTAAGAAATAGACATAGTTGGATTGTAAACTACAGATTTCTTGTCTGAGAACAACACATGAAGGTAGGGTCACTTGTGTTTCACATCAGATCTGATTTTTTTAATTATTATTTCTAAAATTCAAATGCATTCCTTTTTAAATTTTTCATTTATTTTATATACTGACCACAGTTTCCCCTCCCTCCTCTCCTCCCATCCCCTTCCCCCTTCTACTCCCTCCATCCACTCCTCTGTCTCCATCAAATGCATTCTTAAAGGACAATGTGACATCCACATTGAGGATGCTGAAAAGAGCATACCAGAGGTGTGAAAAATAATTTGAAAACATTCTCACCAGTTGGCATCATTAAACTGCACAGAAGAGATAAACAGGATCTTGAATTTACAAGCTCTACCAATGTTTGTTTTCTTTTAAAACGCCATTTCTAGTGACTCAGCTAGTTTCAATGATCTCCCCTCCCTATCTTAGTACATAGCCCAGTACCATACTTGCTTTTTGATGGGACTAAATTGCATGCACCTCTTACCTGAGTTTGTAGTGCCACAGGATTAGTTGGGGTGTAAGCGTCAAGGGGAGAGAAGGGAAATCATACTATGTCAACTGAGCAGAGCTCAGAGAAATATTTTCTGAAGCCAGGCTACTCATTCTGAACAAGAGCTACAGAGGTGAGTGGTACTGATGTGACATAGTGGAATGAAGTGAACTGAGGAAGGGTGACTGTAGACATTTTTCTAAATTGAAACTGAAGGACTTGAGGAAGATTCTTTTGCAGATCCAGTAGCTACTGGCACAGAACAAGCTTTCCTCAATTTAAGCACGCAGACCCTTGAAGCAATTGTATGAGTGCAGAGTTCTTCGAAGTCAGTACCAAGGCCAGTTGAACATTAGCCAAATAAACACTAGCCAAATTACAATCGGTCCTCTGAGATGAAATGTTCTTCTGGTCCATGACTGACATGGATGTCTGGAACACTCTTGAGATACACCAGCTCTCCACCATACCTGTCACTTGGCAGAAATCATCACCTATGTTACTCAAGGAGACAACTACTATGGCCACTCACAATTCACAGATAGAAACATGTACATCACTTTGAGTCTAATAACAGAGAAGGTAAAATTGATACCAAATAATTCCCTATATTTTTATGCTCCTTTAATAGGAGGGAAGTTCAATTTTTTTAATTTAATCTTAATGTGTATATGAGTGTGATTACTCAAGCGGAGGTGAGAGGAAAACTTTTGGGAGTCAGTTTTTCCTTCTACCATAGGATAGGGGAACTGAACTTAGGACATCAGGCTTGTTCACAAATATTTTTATCTGCTGAGCCCACTTGCTGGCCAAGAGAATTTTTAATAACTCTTCTTTGGGCTAGAGCCAATTAAAGGGAAGGAAAATGCTTCAAGACTCACTAAGATAAGAACCTGAAACAAAGTGGACACTTTACACCAGGCTCAGAACAAACTCCGAAAGCTTTTCTGAGCCAGTGGACAGAGCGTTTCATAAAGAAGACTGTCTTTAATTCATTTGCACATGTCCGTGTGCCACTGTCTAGACTGGCTTCCTGCCCTGCAGGAGTGTTACATGCTTTTGCTATTCCACTGCTTCACTGGGAGCCTGGAGGAGACAAAACTCGGTTCTGGAACCTCACTTTTTGCCTCTGCTATTTAAACCCTCTTAGGGATGTGCAGGCTGGAGCCAACCTTTCTTTCAATCGTCAGTTCTACGATGAGCATTGGTCCAAGCATCGAGTGGTCACTTGTATGGACTGGTCTCTCCAGGTAAGAATTAGTGCTGATGGGACAAACTTGACTTGTGTTTTTATGACATTTGTATAAAAGAGTAAGATAATTGTTCCTCTATTTTGGATATATTTATTAATCTATGACTCTCTTCTTTATGCCCATTGGTTTTTGTTCACATTTTTCAGAAATTTGGGGGTTAATTCTCCATTCAGATAGTTGTATTTATTAACTAGCATGTTCTCAGTAACAGACAAACAGCCAGGCCACTCTATGCAGAAACTTTTCTAATTGTGGTCACCTTTGGTTTCCTACTCTGAGTCCTGTGGATACTTTTAAGTCTTTACTTGTTCTGACCTCTCATTCAGCCGGTTTGGTTGTCTTCCCTGTATTTTCAGAGACAGCTTCCTCCCACTGAATTCTCTCTACTCTTTTCAAGTTCTCTTCCCTTTACAGACATCTGACGCCTTCTCTTCTGTTTGATAAACACACTGACCAGAGTTCTCCATGGCTATAGATTTGACTACAGTGTAGACAGTTTTACCTCCTACTCAATCTCCCTCCTAATTCTACTTTTTACATCAAACAGATCCATACAGTGTCCCAGAGAATTTCAAACTAATCATTAATGCATCATTCCATATAGCTCCAATCCTCTTTTGCCTACTATATTACCTATATGTCGAAGATATAATACATCCCAGGACCTAATGTAGAACTGTCATCATCAGTATAACCAGCTTCTCCATCATCTTTCTGACCCAGTCCATTAGCAAGAAAGTCCATTTTTCTATCTGTATGTTCATCAATCTTACATCTACTTTATTGAAAACCTTATAACTAGGTAGGCTAGGTGTGGTGGTACACACCTTTAATCCCTGAGCAGACGTGGTTTCCAACAAATTAAAAAAAAAAAAACTCAAAACTATACATTCTACTTTGTGTATGTCTGCTTAGAGTTTTTCCTTGGGATATATAATCAAACAATAAATGCAAATATAACCATTTCATTCCCTAAAATAAAGCTCCTCCTTGCTTATTCAAACAAACAAACAAACAAAAAAAGTCCAAACCCAAAACCTGATATTTGAAGTGAAAATAGGAAACCAAAAATCAGCTTGATGAATGGACAACCCAACCAGTTGACAACATACAAATCACTCTGCCCAGCACCGAGCGACGAAGTAACATGTGAAGCACACGACTTAGTTGTGGTGAAGTCAGACTTTGAATGCCCGTGGCCTGAATTTTCAGCCATATAGTCATTTATTTTTAATCTATATAACTTACATGCCAAACACTATACCAACTGCCTTGAAAGTTTTATCTTATTTTATTTACCCTCAAGAGAATTATATAAGGCAGTCACTATCAATATTTGCATGGGATAGCTGAAGAAACTAAGACTCAGTAGATGTTCAGTAAACTGGCTAACAGTCACCCAGCTAGGGTACAGTAGAGCTGGACTCAGCCTTGTAGCATTCTGATGCATAGGTTTTAACTGCTCTTTCCCTCAAAGAGCTGCTTCTGAAGCTGAAACCAAAAGAGCTTGGAGATGCTGAGTGATCCAGACAGACAGCAAGTACCATAAGAGTTCAGTGTAAGTGAGGCTCACTCTCCAGTCAGACAAGGCATCTCAGGAGACAGTGATTTAGGCAAAGAAGGAGAAGAAGGTGATGTGGGAAGATAAGCAATAGGGATATAAGAGTCTCAGTTAATCCTGTTGGGAATTGAAGGAGAGCACAATCCCCATAACTGTACTGTCAGCAGCCACCAAGTGGGTGGGGGTTCTCTGCTCTTGAATCCTCTTTGACATCCAGACAACAGAGCACAGAGAGCTCTGTTGTACAAAGACTAAGACAGACAAGCTTGCCCAGTCTCTCTGCAGTATGTGGGTGGTCTGTGAACATGCCCTGGTGTACAGAGAAATCAGATCTAAGCCCTAGGAAACACTTAACTTGGTGTGTTCACTTATTCATGGTCTGGAAATCAGGCAGGAACTTTATCTGACACATTCCTCAACTAAGGCAACTGTTAGTGGTTCCCAAGTCAGCTGCTAAGGCTCCCTGAAGAGACTGCTGGTCTACCAGCCATGGGGCTGGTCCCACCTCACCTCAGTGTGTGGTTGCATGGGTTTGTTTCCACACAAGGTCTTCCCCATGTGACATTTGTGTCAAAGAAAATAAAGCTGGAAAATATAGAAGCTCTGCCAGGAAAAGACTACATTTCCTTTCCTTTGTCTCATTCTCTCTCTCTCTCTCTCTCTCTCTCTCTCTCTCTCTCTCTCTGTGTGTGTGTGTGTGTGTGTGTGTGTGTGTGTGTGTGTGTGCTTGCACATTCGTAAAACCTGCCTATCTACACTCTGGAAGGGATTTGAAATTGTGAGACATGCATTTTATAGACAGTTTAAAAAAACAGAATCACTAATTCTTGTGTCATAGTCATTTTATGGGTTCAAAGAACCAGGTTTCCATGCTTCTTAGATAAAGGGAATTTCTGAATTGGTGTACACACTTGGTGACATTAAGACAACAGGGAAGGGTGTGATACAGGCTTGGTGTGTAATGGTTCCAGGTATGCCTTGGAGAGTTTGGGTATAAATATAAGTATTTAGAATGCGGTTGGGAATTAAGTTGGATTAGGAAAGTGGTGGTAGAAGGTTCTTTAAGATCCATGACGTAACTAGCCCTGGGAAGTTGGGTAGGTTTCTACTACCAGGCACAATTTCACTTCTGTTAAGTGTGCCTTAAGTCCAATTAGACAGCTGTTGGTTACAGCTAAGATGTGAGTGTCACTACTGCATCTTAAGGGATGTCTTCCTTTACTGGTCATTGTTGTTCATAAGCATCAAAACTTGGTCAGACTATTGGTTGTTTTATAGTACCGGAAGATGCTTGCATAGCATCTTCTAGTATTGCAAAAGCTAGTCCTCAGGAAAGAGCTGTTCATGTCAGATCTAGTTCAAATCCTCCAAGTCCTGTGTCTGAAGTGCATGCTGTCATTAGCAGTACAGGTTACCCTGAGCCTCTGGGAATTAACTTGGATTGGGAAAGTGGAGGCAGAAGGTTCTTTAAGATCCATGACCTCACTAGCCCTGGGAAACTAGGTAGATTTCCACTACCAGGCACAATTTCTCTTCTGTTAAGTGTACCTTAAGATCAATTTGACAACTCTTGGTTACAGTCCAAGGCAGTAGCAGTAGACTGCATTGCTTAGGGAGTCTCTTGGACTCTCCTGACCAACAACTCAAAAGAGAGTTTTTCATCCCTAGTACTGGAGGTTGTTAGTCTGTGGCTCTTGGAGATAGGTAGGTAGCGTTGTCAGACTAAGTGGCATAGCTTCATTTCTTTAAAAAAAAACACATAAATACATAAATAAAATGTATGGTTCCTTATGGCTTTTTCAAAAATTCATAGTGTTTGGTCTCCCTCCCCATCTCCCTCCTTCTTATTGGCTTCCGTCCCCTCTTCCCAATTAACCCCTGGTCCATTTCTCTCCTGTATCCTGTTACTCTTCTCTCTACCACCACCACCACTGAATAGCACTCACCCCCACCTTTTGTTTGTTTGTTTGTTTTTTGAGACAGGGTTTCTCTGTGTAACCATCTTAGCTGTACTGGAACTCACTTTGAAGACCAGGCTGGACTTGAACTCACAGAGATCTACCTGCCTCTGCCCCTGCATGCTGGGATTAAAGTCATGTGCCACCATGCCCAGCTAGCAGTCCTTTTTACTTTCCTTATTTCTGGAGTTACTCCAGGTTATACTCACCCCTGAGAATTTGGAGTAGAAGCTGCAGATGAGAGAGAACATGTAGTGTTTATCTTTTTGGATCTGGGTCACTTCACTCAATATAATCTTTCCTAAGTCCTTCCATTTATCTGAAAATTTCATGATTTCATTTTTCTTTACAGCTGAATTGTATGCCATTGTGTATATAGAACATTCTCATTATCCATTCATCTACTGAGGGGCATTTAGATTGTTTTTGTTCCCTAGCTATTGTGAATATTGCAGCAATGAACATGAATGAGCGAGTATCTGTGGAATAGGATGCCCATTCCTTTAGGTCTAACATGCCAAGGAATGGTATAGCTTGATCATATGGTAAATTTGTTTTCAGTTTTTTGAGACATCTCCCCACTGCTTTTCATAGTTGTTGCAATGGTTCAAAATCCCATCAACAGTGAATGAGAGTTCCTCCTTTCCCACAGCCTCTCCAGCATGTTTTGTTGACCTTAGCTATCTGGGGTAAGATGCAATCTCTGAGTCATTTTTCCTTGCATTTCCCTGATTACTAATGATGGTGAACATTTTTTTGAGATATTACTTAGCTATATTCTTTTGAGAAATTTCTGTTCTGATCCCTAGTCCACAGTTTAATTGGTTCATTTGTTTTCTTAACTCTTTGTTTTCTGGGTTCTGTGTGTATTCTGATGTCAATCTTCTGTTGTATGTACATCTGGCAAAGATTCTTTCCCACTATGTGGGCTTTCTCTTCGCTTGACTGTTTCCTTAGCTATACAAAAGCATTTTTGTTTTCTAAGGTCCCAATTAAAGCATTACATTGCTTTCCAAACCCAAAGTACCAAAGTCCAAATTCCTCCAAACAAACACATGGCCAGGTCTATCACAGCTATATCCCCCTCCTGGTACCAATTTCTGTCTCAGTTAAGGTTTGCTATTGCTGTGAAGAGACACCATGACCACATCACTCTTACAAAGAAAACATTTAATTGGCATGGCTCGCTTACAGTTTCAGAGGTTCAGTCCATTATCACCATGAAGGGTAGCATGGCAGTGTGCAGGCTGACACGGTTCTGGAGCTGAGAGTGCTACATCTTGCAGGCAACAGGATGTTCTCTGTCACACTGAAAGAAATTTGAGAAAAATAGACCACAAAGCCCACCCCCACAGTGACACACTTCCTCCAACAAGGTCACACCTCCTAATAGTGCCACTGTCTTTGGGGGCCATTTGCTTTCAAACCACCACAAGATCTTTTATCTCCTTGGTTAGCTTTATTCCTTAATATTTTTTAAACTAGTATGAATAGGAGTATGTGTACGATCTCCTTCTTACCATATTTTATTATCGTCATATATAAAGGCTACTGATTTTTGGTATACTGATTTTTTTATTTTGACACTTTTTTCAACTTGCTGGTAGTATCTAGAAGTTTTCCACAGGAAATTCTGGAATCTGTAATGTGAAGTATTATATCATTTGCAAATAGGGATAATTTGACTTATTTTCCTATTTGTACCACTTTATTTTCCTTCTCTTGTACTTTTTTGTATAGTTAAATTTTGGCAAGTCTCCTAACTTCTACTGGCTTGAACTTTCTTGTTCATGAAATCCTGATAAAAAATGATACCTAGCTTTCATGCTTGCTGTGGGTATTAAATGAATCAATATGTCTAGTAGACTGAGTGCCTTAAGTGTCTGGGACATGGGGTGCACTCGGTAAATATGACATAGCAGTAGTGGTCACAGTGGAATTAGTACTCCAAGAATACTACCCCTACCCTCTGCTCCCCAGAGTAAATTTCAAAAATGTTCCCTGGACTCAGGAACTCCTGTGATGATGCCCTGAGCATTTCTAGATCTTTCTTCTTTTACATCTCTTCACAAAGCCTATAAACTAATGGCTTTGAACATTTTCTTCCTTAATAAAAATAGTTTTTAATAAAATTGTACTTCTGGCTAGATTAAGTAAAAAGGAAGAATTTATTGGCAAGCTAGTACAGTAAATAGGAAATCCATGGAAGATATGAACACCTACAACTCAGGATAGGAAAAAAACACCTGAGCAGTTGGGGGGACCTCACCCATAAAACATTGTCCCATTCAAAATGTACATTCAAGTTAGAGAACATCATTAGGTTGTTTTGGTCAAATATCAGCTCTGCTCTTAGTCATCTCTGGGACTCTGGGCATCTGTGTATCGTCGAGCGATTCCCAACAGAGGATCCTGTGAGGCAGACGGATTCAGGAAGAATTTACTCACCTACCTTCCTACTCTTGCAGCTAGCCATCTCCCTCTTCTCTCCTTAAAGCTCACCAAGTCACCATTGTTGTGTGTCACATGTCCTTCCCAGCTGCCTCCCTGAAATGCCCACTCCTAATGAGAGCAGGTTTTTGCCGTCTCCACCCTCACCACATGCCCAGCTTCTACAGAACCTTGCTGATACTGCCCTCCTGGCTCAAATGGTTCTGTTTCAGTGTCTGAGCTGATGTTACTCCTCCACGTGTCTTGTTTCCCACTAGCCAAGGGTGAGTTCCCGCAGAACAGAATATGTTAAAATGAATGTTCCTGTCCCATATTGCATCTGATGCCACATTTTATTTATGTACAGACAACACTGGACACAAAGGCACAGTGGACAGAAAGGGATGTAGCCCTTCGAACTCAACTGACTTCCACAGGGTTCCTCACTTTGTCATTCACGAGAAATACGACCTGAAACATGTCACTTATCCAAGCGCTCATCTTCCTTGTCTGCAGAAATGAGTAGACCATTACATCTTTATACAATCATGAATAACAAATGAGTTGAGACATTGCCCAGCTCAATGCCTGGAACATAAGGGCCACTTAAAGCATGCTGGCTCTTTTCTCTCCAGGAAATATTAGATTCTGTTTTTCCTGAAGACCTAGCTTGACTTGAGGGCAAAGCTAGTAATTTCTGGGTAAAATTTCTCTAAGTAAAATGTAGGATAACCCAGTCCTTATGAGTAATTAAATGACCAGAAATTTCACAATTGTTAAAAGCATAATTTTAAACATTTAAATTTCCATAATTGCTTTGGAAACTTGATAATGAGTAAATATGACTAGCCATGCTCAAACAAATAGTTTTTTAAAAGATGTACAAGAAGACACTCTGAAATCATAATAGTCTGCATGAGATAAGATGTAAGTCAGTTCCCTCTACACCTTGTAATTCCTGTTATAGAAAAACTGCCAAAGGCATTTTCCTGGTGTTCTCACTAACACACTGCCTGTTTGCTAAAGAAACTTAAAAGCCAAACAAGTTAAAATATTTTTAGATGAAAAAAAAAAAAAAAAGAAAGAAAACCTGCATGTGGGTGTGAACGATGAGACCCAGATGTGAAGCTGTGGGATGCTATTCCAGACACATCTGGCTGCTCTCTGGCCCCTGCGGTAGTGGTGCCGGTGTTTACAGACTTGCCTTTTCACATGTGACATAGTTAAACTTCAGATGGACAGTCTGGAGACTTCTGTGTTTATCTGGACGTTAGCTTCATTGAATGGGCTCTGAATCAAAGGCCTTGCTTAATCAGCTTTGATTCATCTGCTGAGAAGCATTTTCTAATAAAGAATGATGACTTCCCTTGGTGGCCACATCCATGTGTGCCGTGTGCCTGTGCCTCTTCTGGAGCAACAAGTGAACTGTAACTCTCCGTAGTGGAAAGAATGAATAAAGCCACATGGAAGACTCAGATTTAGTTATGGTTCAGATGAAGGAAAAGTCGAAGTTCACATTTATAAAAGTGTCGTTCAATTTGAATATGTACATAGCACAGTGAACAGGAAGAGAAAACTAGATTATATGTGAGAAGAGGTTCATATAGGCTGTAATAATTCTGGTGTGTAGCAGAGCCACTCATGAGAAGCCCAGGTGAGGATGGCATTGGTGTGACATGTGTTCTAACTTAGATATCACTCATGAGTCGCTCTCTTTATTTGATCACACTCAGGACAGAGTTCATGTGGGGTGAGAAGGTATTTTCAACATCCCTTTAGAACAGTGGTTCTCAAGCTTCCTAATGCTGTGACCCTTTAATACAGTTCCTCATGTTGTGGTGACCCCAACCATAAAATAATTTTCATTACTACTTCATAACTGTAATTTTGCTACTGTTATGAATCATAATGTAAATATTTTTGGAGATAGAGATTGCCAGAGGGGTTGTGACCCACAGGTTGAGAACCACTGCTTTAGAGACTTCCTTGTTATTGTATGATTATGCTTCTTATATTAATTGATTTGATTACTGTGGTGTTTGATAACAAAGGAATTAATATTTATGCTGATCACAGAGTTACTGAAATAAAAGAGAGTTTCTGAAATAAAAATTATAATTATTCAATAGATTTTTTTTGCCTTAACTCATCATGTGCTGGGATTTATTCAACTATGGGTTCAGAGATGATAAAACAACAACAATAACAATAAAAACACCCTAGTCCTAATACTCAAGGAGCTTGTGATTTAGGGAAATACACAGCGAGAAAGGAACAGACTACAGTTGAACAACCGCTTTAATAGGGGCATACAAACATAAGGTGCTAGGAGGCCAGGGAGGCAGATGGTCAGGATTGTCTGGAGGGCTTAGTCTCTTCATTCAGTCTCACAGGTGAGTTAAGGGGCAAGCAACACAGAGGGATCCCCAGTGAGCGGGAGATCAGAATCCTAGGTACAGAGATAGTACCTGTGTGCTTCTCAGTTACCTGGTAAGACTGGGTAGAGAGTGTTCATGGATGTAAGGAAAGGTCATACGATACTAAACAGGAGCAACAGAGAAGGGCACACCAGAAAGGGTTCTACATGACTCGGATTTTCCCTTGAAAGCCAGCATAAACCATTAGTTGTCAAGCTGAGGGTGACTTGCCAAATACACACTTTACAAATTTATCCTGGCAATGGTTGGAGTAAAGGATAGATGGCCATAGGCTGTGGAAAGCCCGAGAACAGGCAGCTACTGAGGAGTCTGATACCCTCCCTCATCAGACAAGAAGTTAACTTGGGTGTCTCTGCCCTTAAGAATGAAAACAAAATGGAGATTCAAAATGTATATAGTACTTAGTGATAGACAGCATGTGGGGTGGAGAGAAAGGAAGGAGTGAAAATGAAAATAGAATGCCTGGTTTGGCCAGTAAGGTGAGACCAGGTATAAGGCACAAACTTAGGGAGCCCTGGGCAAGCAGTAAGCTTTATGAGGAAGCCTATCAGCATATTTTCTATGTGTTCCTCATGGTACTGGTAAATTTCCTGATATCCCGAGCAAACCCCAGTGGGCAGTCAAATACTAATATCTACAACTCTGAGAAATATCAAGCCTACAGAGAAATTTGGAAATTATCAACATATTAAGATTTTAAAAGCCATTGGGATTGACAGGATCACCTAGAAAGAAGGTAAAAATAAGAGGAAAAAATAAGAAGTAAGAGAATAACCTTGTCGAGGTTATTGTATGTATGTAACAAAAGGAGAATCTGCATGGGTTTGGCAAAGCAGTAAAGAAAGAAAATCAGAACAAAAAGTTGTCATGGGAACCAATATAGAAAAAAGGAGAGGGTAGGCCAAAGTGATTGATTCTATAGGACTCAAGCATGTTTCCAGTCTGGTAACCACGCATGCACACACAAATGTGAGAGACAGAAAAGCAGGGTGTATTGATTTGATATCAAATGCGCCAACTTTTAAAAAGATTGGGCCACTTGAGATGTGTAGCACAGCACAAATCCGTAGGATGAGAAATTTCTTATGAGACAGCTGTGGTGGTGTGCACTGATAGGATATGATAGGAAGGCATCGATGCGGGAGGATCATGGGAAAATTCCTGTGCCATCATCTTAACGTAATGAATTCTTGTAACCTTTCATTTAGTACCCTGAGCTGATGGTTGCTTCTTACAACAACAATGAAGATGCTCCCCATGAACCAGATGGCGTGGCCTTGGTTTGGAACATGAAGTTCAAGAAAACCACACCAGAATATGTCTTCCACTGTCAGGTAGGAGTCAGCAGAGTAAAAATAGCTCCCATCCCCTACCAGACCAAGCACGCTTCAGGCTGTACTGCATCTGTCTTGGGCTGGGAGGAAGAACCGAGTTTAAAAATGGAATTGTTGACAGTTTTGGAAAATTCCCCCACAGTAACCTAATGTTTTGGGAAAGTGGCAGCCCTCTTCAAATGGTTAGGAAGCCTGGTTGGGGACTGTGTGTCATTTTCTTTCTATTTAAAACAGCCCCCATGAGGATGAGTTTCTAAAGACCTCGCACTTAGGAAGAAACTGTGGTGTGCCACTTCCTCTACTCAGTGCGGCATATGCTTGCCCACCCATGTGGATGCCCTCAAAGCATTACCAGACGAGCTCGCTCGTGTCTCTGAAACGCACTCCAGTGGATGTTGCCGTTTCTAAGTCTGTAGGCACCATACTGTTCTGGAGATAATGATACTGTTGAAGCTGAGTGGGGGCAGGGGAGATTGACCACCAACACTACTTGGATTGCTGAGAAACGTAGATGGTGTTTCTACTTTGCAAATGCAGATTCCATCAGAGAGTTGGGGGTGTTTTAGTCCTGGTGTCTAATGACATGTGTCTTCTCTTCCATTTGACATGCTGGGACTGAAATTAGGCTACACTTGGATATGTTCAGCTCCGCTCTGTTGCCGTAACTTTGACCAAATGACAGGCCTTGGCATGGGTCAGGGATGGTGCGCAGGAAAGTAGAAAGCAAATGCTCTACCTCAAAATTTCAGTTCCTCAAATATTAGAATTCGGAGGTACCGAAAACTACCCTGAAAACACGCCTCTATAGAGGTAGGGAGGTAAATCTGCTGGTCTCATCCTAGGAAGCTCTGTGCCATTTTATATCTAAGACCTGAGTGTCTTTTGAACTGAAATATGTTTACACTTTAGGACATTATCAGATATAATTTGAGGAACAGGAGCTGCTGGAATAAAAGGCCCAGCTTCAACGTGATTGAGTAACCTCTAACTCTGGCCATGTTTTTCTAATTTGCTATCTCACAAACGGCTTAACAAGAAGTCTAGGCCTGTGTAGTAAATAACCTTTATTTTCTGGACCTTTGAAATGAGAACAGTTTTTTTTTTTTAAAGATTATCAAGTTTGTCAGCCTGATAGGCTCTTTTTGTAAACATAGAAGCACAAAATCCTAATTTTGTTCAGTTTTAAGGGGTTTGCTGCATTGCCAGGAAAATACTATAAGGATTATGGGATAAGGGGAAGCACATTTTTGAAAGCCAGGGCCTTTTAAGCTGTTTTGATATACAGAAAGCATATCTTTAATTTTAAAGCTCCAAGAAGTAGTTCATGCTGTTTCAGTCAATGCTTATGATGTTTATCATAACTTCAAGTTTTTCTAATTTTATTAACAGAGTACGGTGGCCTGTGGCAATAGTGGGTAATATGGTTAATATTCACAATATTATATAGTAAACAAGCCAATAGGATCATGATAATACTTAATGATAATAATAAAAGCAAGGACCAAAGATCTTTGAAATCATCAGAATTTTTAAAATTATTTGTTTCATCATGGCACAAAGCTAATAACAGTATTCACTGAGGCAAGCATCCTTTCTTCCTTCTCATGGCAGCTTATGATTTAATAATTACTTAAATGATTGTTGTGCTTTAGTTTTAGTTTCTCATTTAAATGATCTATTGTACTATTTTAGAAGAAAATATGGTCCTGGTTTTATTTTTTTAATCCAGAAATATGTGCATAGACAAGATAAAGTCACATAAGAGTTACCAAATGATGCTGAATAAAATCTCTCCATCTCCCAAATTGCCCCTACCATCTTTAATTCCTCAGGTGACCAGAAGCAGGGGGCAATTTAAAGCTCTGTGTGATATCCCAATTGGGAAAACTGGTCATCTGACTCTACAACTTCAGATAAGTCAAAGCTGTTTCATTCAGCTACACATGCATCTGAAGGTGTTTAATAGCAAAACTATGGTCTCAGAAATGAAATAGGTAGTTCATGCAAGTGACCTAGATACTCATGAAGGGCACATTTAAGGAAAATGAAAAATCAAAAGAAGAATCCTAATTGCAGAATGCACTCCACTGTCTAGTTTGTGCTGGTATTTAATGGCTCTTAGGCATTCTAACTACGACAACTGCAGTGGGGGAACTGGGGACCCCGCTTTCTGAAAGGTGAAGAGAATGAGCTCTGAGCCCTCTTGGGAAAGAGGGAAAGATAGAGCAGTGACAGCAGAAGTGACCACAGTCAGCCCTCTACATCCTCTGGTTCTGTATCCACGAAGTCAACTCCCCATGGCCTGGGAACATTTGAAAATAAATGTCTTACCGAACACATGCATAGCTTTTGTCATTGCCCTCTGAATAATAGAATGATAAGATGCATAGTGTTTGCATTGCATTACGTATTACAAATAGTACCGAGGGTACTTTAAGTATACAGGGAGATATGGGCAAGTTATATGAAAACACCACACCCTCTTCCACAAAGATTTGAGCATCTACAGACACTCAAAGGAAGGGAGGTCCTGAAACCAGTCCCCCAAGGATACTGAGGCACAACCATGTGAAATCCTTCTAAAGATTCCTGGGTATGTTAAGCAAGGTTCTTAGGAGTTTTATATTCCTAGAAAAATAGAACCAATGGGATATATATATATATATATATATATATATATATATATATATATCAGATATTTAAGAGAAAAAGGTATTCATTGAGAGAAAGAGAGAGGGACTGAGAGACAGACAGAGATAGAGAGGGGGGGGGAAGAGAGAGAGAGAGACTTTTAAATGAATTTACTCTTAAATCATGAGGGCTAGCAAGCCCAGAATCTATAGAGTTGACCAGAAGGTAGAGATTTAGATAATGCTGGATGCTATGGTCCTAAGGTTGAAATCTATAGCACAGGCCCGCAAGTCAGAAGTTTCATGCTGCCAACAGAATCAGTTCCTCTTTGGGAACTCCAGCTTCTGCTCTGAAGACCTTTGGCAGATTAGATGAAGCCAGCTCTCCTTACTGAGGATAATCTACTTTACTCAAAGTTTACTGATTTAAGTATTAATCATACCTAAAACATACTTCCCACTGACACCTAGACTACTGTTTCACAAATAAACTGGACACAGAGTAGCCAAGTTAACATATAAAGTTAATGTTTTGATTTTACCCCAAGCAATCCAGGAAAACAGTATCTTTCATAACTCCTAAAATGAAACTAATTGCAGATCACTTTGGGATAGCAAACAAATAAATTCACATGGACAGTTTAACTTGAAGAGAATAAGAGCAGCTCTTGATGAGGACAAAACATATTTGAGTTCATGGGGAGTGTGTCTATGGCACTAAATCCTTTAACATGCACAGGTACTGAACATCTAGTATTTACATTCCTTACCATAAGCTCTCAGTGGCTACAGACTAGAAAGTGGCTCAGAAGAGTCATGAAGCAAGATAAATACCCGTGAATGGCACAGCTAGGTTGAAATCAGCTGACATTTCTCCCAAAACCACATCCTGTGCTATTATGTACCAGTAAGGGATGTAACCATGTGTAGGAGTGTGGCCTTGTTCTGTGGAGGGAGGAAGGTGAACAGAGAAGAAATGAAGCAAGCTGAGCCTTTGCTTAAGCTGCTTGTGATAGCCATCTGAGCGACTTTAAGAAGGATGACACCTGGGTCCTTCCTGTTCTCAGAAAGTCTGATTTACTTCATCTGGGGTGTAGATGGGCAAGCATGGGAATTGTAGCAAGGGCTATTCAGATCATCAAAAGTTTCTCTCTGGCAGCTTGACATTCATAAGTCATCAGATTATTATGATTTTCTAACCTGACAGGCAAATTCAGAGAGCCCCCCAAATTAATGTGAGAAATCGGGCTTGGTAGCATACTCCTACAATCCTAGCACTCTGAGTGTGTGGGTGGTGGAGCTGAGGATGGGGCATTGTGAGTTGGAAACCATCTTGGGATACATTTTTTTTTAGTTCCAAGCCAACCAGTGCTATAAAACAAACTAAAGACAAACATATATGAGAAAATAAATTCCATCCCTCCCTTATAACCTATGTATGACTCTTCTCCTACATCTTTTCTGATCTCTGACAAATTTCATTTATTAAAACTGGCACTTTCAGGACACTAGCTCACCAAAATCAGATCAGGTGAGTCCTCACTCTCCGTGGCGTTCCAGTAATTTAAAGATTGGTTGAATAGTTTGCTCTAAGACACAGGACTGGCGATAGGAAAAGGTGAGTGAGCCGTACGGTGACTATGGTTTCATCATCTCAGCTAAGCATTTCTTGTAAATCTCCATTGACTCTTCCCATGTTTCCACTACATAATCGCCAACAAATCCGGTGCCTCGTAAAGACTATTGTTTCCGTAAACAAGCTTCAACTCAGTCTTCCGTCTGTAAGACCCAATGAGCTTTCAGCCTAATCACAAAAAGCTTTCAGAGGAAGGCTTGTTTTTCTGTCATGAGGAAAGGCCAAATATCTCCTTCCATGGGTGGCTTCATGTGTCTACTACACTACATTTTTCATGTGGGCACTGGGCCTGCATTTTCTATTTTCATTTCAATAAAAGCTGTCTATACTTGGAAAATATTGGTGCACTCTGCATAGAAATCAGCCATGTGGCCGGCCCCCTCACAGTCTGGCAGTGCTCTTCTTGCCTTCTGTAGTGGCTTCACACACTCTCATTAGATTATATGTCTGACCACCCTGCATTGCTTACCCTGGTGTGGTCTTTCTCTTTAAAATGGAATGAA
Organism: Peromyscus attwateri; assembly: GCA_902168425.1. NCBI lineage: Eukaryota > Metazoa > Chordata > Mammalia > Rodentia > Cricetidae > Peromyscus > Peromyscus attwateri. The sequence goes on along the minus strand of CABHPP010140493.1, from coordinate 11,639 downwards.
GAGAATCAGAAATATATATCTTAGAATTAGCTACATCGAAGTAAGTAAAAATGCTTTATTTAGTGGCTTAGTGTGGTCAGAGGTTTTCTTGTTTTTTTTTTTTTTTTTTTCCTCTCATTTTTCCTGATTTGGCTTCTTTGTTCGTGGCCTCCTCTTTTTGAGGATCATCTGGCAATTGCCTGCAACTGACCGTGGCTAACCCTCCACGGCTTCAGGGGGGAAGGGAAATGTGAAGCAGGATAATATCAGCTGACGTGGCGGGTGCCAGTGTTGAAACCCCTCGGTTATATTTTTTTCCTATGTGTGGCTTCACTTCTCATTAAGATTCTACAAAGATTAGAGATGGAATTGCAACTGGTGGCCTCAGCTGCCCAGCCTGTGTGTCTGCTGAGGTTCCCAGTGGCCTCAAAAAGAGTTCCCCCTATGAGGAGCAACAGTAATTCAGGAGAGAGCGTGGGCTGGTGGTTGGGAAAGAAAGTTAGACATTGCCTCTCCATTCCTGGCTGACAATACAGCTGGCTGACCCTGAGTGAGCTGTGGTGACTTTGTTATGCTCCCTGATCCCATAAAGAGAGGCCTTCCACAGCCTCTGGGAGAATTGCGAGGTTCATTTCAATAAAGTCAATTTCTCACAAATTTTGTCCCTCCTCCAGCCCAAACTGAGGCTCATAGTCCAAATCTATAAAGCAATGTTGTGTGTAAAATTGTTAGACACAAAGCTCTAAATGAACTTAAATTTATTTCCTAAAGTATATTGTAACCAATGAGTACTAGAATACGGCTTAATAAATTTTTATTTAATATAAAAGGAAGATTAATTTTCTTATGACCTACCTGATAAAAAGGAAGAAATATTTTTAAGTGTTTCTCTTGGATTTGCTAAAAAGTTCCTGTTAGTGACCAAGAAAGAAAAGAGACAAAGAAGAGAAGGTTCTTTGATGATCTGGGCTTTGCTTCATATTCCTTGTAAGTTCCTGGCATTTCAGCTGAAAGCACATCATAGATGCTTTGTAATGGGGAAAAAATTCATGGTCAAGAACATGTAGGCCAAGGAGAGCCCAAACACTTTTCAGATAAGATGTTTGATGCATCTCAGCATCACAAAACAGAAGAGGAGGCCTCAACAACTCCATTGTAGCTGTGACACACATTTCACAGTACAGAATTATGGAAAAGTAAAGGTTATATATATTAAGAACATCAAGGTAAAATCAACTTCTTACAAAAAAAAAAAAAGACAGAAATGCATGGACCAGATGAGAGGAACGGCCACTCGGTATCTTTATCTTCTGTAGTGCTCTAGGAAAAGGCTTTAGTGACTTTAAATATGCATGCTGAAATGAAACACAGACATGAGGAAACATTTCTTTTATGCAACTGAATATGACTGGTCTGATGATTGAGGCTTGAACTAGATAATGAATCTTATTAAATAAAATGGCAGGCACTTCACCTTCCATTTGGCCCAAGAAGCTAGAAGGAAAAGAAAGAAAGAAAGAAAGAAAGAAAGAAAGAAAGAAAGAAAGAAAGAAAGAAAGAAAGAAAGAAAGAAAGAAAGAAAACAGCCTTGCTGGCTTTCATTCCTCATCTACCCTCTCTTTGGATCTTCTCCAAAGAGTGAGTAAGACAAGGCCTGGGCACAGAAGTCTATGCCTTTAATCTCAGCACTCAGGAGGCAAAGGCAGGTGGATCTGTGTGAGGCCAACCCGGTCTACATAGTAAGTTCCAGGTCAGCTAGAGCTACGCAGAGAGGACCTAATTTCAAACAAGTAACCTAAGTAGTAGAACTAGTCATTGAGATTATTACTAGGATTATTGCATGGATTATATATAGCAAAGAGATGGAATCCAAGGTGACTCCTCATCTGAATCCAGGAACAAAGGGCTGTGTGCACCTCTCTGAGTGCTGGTGACCAATGAGCAGTGGTAACTTGATGCTACCACATCATAAGCATATAGCTTTAAGCAAAGTATCTTTGATTGTTTCTTCATCTTTCCATAGTACAGATGATCAAGCTGAAGTTATCTGTTATGATAACTAAAGCTATCCCATTAACATGCATATACATCTAGATGTGGACCCCAGAGTTGCACATGGCATCCATTCTCCTAAATGTCCTTCCCTCTTCTTCCCATCCCTGTGCTACAGCCTTGATAGGATTTTCTCCATCTGTGCTTGAAAGAGTTATCCTCAAGAATTGTTGGTCCTGGTGGTGATAACCAATAGGCAATATGGACTAGTTCTCTGGTCTATCTTCATTCCCCTGTCTCCTCCAGAGTTGTTCCCTGAAGTCAGTGAAACCTTAGTTTTGGAGAGTGGGGGTGGGGAATAAATGGGGAGAAATGGGGAGAAAGGTCTATTTACTTCTTAATATAATTGTGATGATAAAATAGCATAGGAGCTGGTAAGATGGTTCAGCAGATAATGACGCTTGCTTCCACATGGTGGAAGGGGAGAACCAACTTCAGCAAATTGTCTTCTAACTACCACACAGGCACTATGGCATGTATGTACATAAATGCACATGTGTACACACACACACACACACACACACACACACACACACACACACACTATATGCATACATATATACACATATATGTATGTAAAAATAGATAATGTGAATATGTTGGTCAGCTTGGGATGCCATAGCAAAATACAAAGATTGAAGATCCACAAACAACAGCAATTATTTCTCACATTTCTAAAGGCTGGAAAATCCAGAATCAAATCGCTGACTGACAAACTTCTGACTAAGTCTCTCCTCCTGGCTTACAGATGGTCACCCTCTTTCTGTGTCCTCAGATGGTGGAAGAAAAGAAAGACGGCAAACTCTCCAGTGTGTCTTCTAATAACACTGACCCTAACATATTAGGGTGCCACTCCCTCCATGACCTCATAAGTTTAATTATGCACTGTTTCCAAATGTCATCACATCCATTGTGAGAGCTTTGGCATAAGGAAGTCAGAGGACACAGCTCAGTCTGCTACAAAAAGTGAAAGAACATTCCATTTTCTTCTTTCACTATTATTGCATGATGGTTCCATGAGAAGAAGCTGAAATCAAGCTAGGCATTCTTATTTTTCTCACTTGATTGTAATCTTTAAGAAGTTTTACCCAGCTGGCAATTCATTCATTCATTCATTCATTCATTAACAAACTTTCATAGGATACCCATCATGGCCATTCCCTCTAGGCAACAGTTGGTTGGAATTCAATAGCTGTCCCTTCTCCATAAAACCCTTCCAATTTCCCTGGTCTTCACCAGACTTGACTTTTAATTTTGAATCACCTGGCCTACTCTCCTCAGTTATGAGTTTCCTGGACCCTGGTGGTGTTGATGAGACTCATATGTGAGCCCTTTTTATATACTTGTCAAGGATAGAGGAAGCCCAGGACAACTCCAGAGTCCTCTCATCACAGTCACTTAACCATTTATTTCCTTACTGGACGGCTAGGAGAAAGTTTCTGAGTCCTGGGAAGTAGTTAAGTGTGTACTTAAGTGCATGGAGCTATGGGGCTACACAGCCTGGGATTATAATTTAGATCTATTACTTACAAACTATTACCTTGGGCAAATCAAAGGCTTGTTAATGAGACTGAAATAAATGAATGCACATGAAGCACTTGTGTTGGGCACATTTTAAGTGTCCAGCAGATGTCAGCTACAGTTACTACTTAAGGTACAAGAATAAGTTTCAAAATCTGTAATAATCTGTATTATTCTAATAATAACAATGTAATAATGTAATAACCTAAATGGCATTGGTACAGGCCCCTTTGTGCACCACGTCTTTAGTTTCTGAATGGAAAAGGTTGTGACTAAGGGGATCTAAACGAAAGAACTAGGGCAGCTGGGCAGCAGGAAGCAGGAAAAGGTATTTTACTATGAGGACAAAATGAACTTACTAGTTACTGGCAGGATTACCTGGACTTATATGGCTTGAATGCCTTGTCTGCTGTTGCTCCTGGCACATGCACTGTTTTGTTGGGTCTGGAATGTTTTGTTTTGTTTTGTTTTCTGTTTTGTATTAACTACTCACACTGATGCCCTCAGCTACATAGAAGAACGTCATAGCTCACATGGCTATTCAGAGTCCAGTGTAGACTGGGCTAGCCATTTGTTGACTCATCTAGAAATGAGTACGCATGGGCAATCTTGAGCATTTTCCTTGTCCTCTTTCAGATACCTAGGGTCAGGTTTAAAAGAGTGTTGGCAGTATCACGTGGTGTGGTGGGAAGAAGTCTCAGGAGGGCAGTGTTCTCCCTCAGAGGTCTATGGAGGACAAGGAAACCTCATTCCTACATGGGAACAAAAAAAGGCAGAGGTGGCTTTGTTGTTCCCCCAGGCTACCTTAATCTTAACCTGGATTGTGCTATAACCACACATCTATGTATGGCTGTAGTTTTTGTTTTTTGTTGTTTTTTTTTTTTTTTGTAGTCTAGGAATGGAATTGCCTCTTGGTCATCTATTTATAAAATATACCTTCTTTCCCTCTATGTGTGTGTGAGTGCTTGAGTTGCCTAATATAATCAAAATAATTGACCTGTTTGAATCCCCAACCCACATTACTAATAAACAAAGAGACTGATGTTTCCCCAGCCACACAGATATTCACATACTTTCATCAGAACCATTCAGGCAGCAGAATGCCTCAATGGTGTGGCCACTGATCCCTTGCCCTTGCTAAGTCAAATAACATCCCACGCACACTCTTGCTATCAACCTATGAAAGTAGGCGGACAATGGAAGAAGGTATTGGCAGGAGAGGGAAGGGGCCAAGAGAACAGAGTGGAGAGGGGACTTTGGTCAAGGAACATTACAGAAATTGCAGAAGACTAAAGTTTTTAGAGAACTCGATTTTTGAAACAAGTGTTTGCTATCAAAGAGAACTGTGAAAATAAAATTATCATCTGTACTTCCAGGAGAAGCCTTCTACCCTTTGTTACAGCAAGGAGTCTATATTTGGCTCTTCCCACGTGTGTACTGATTACTACTGTTGCAATGACATACTTATTCCTAGCTAGAGAATTTAGCACAGTGTTTGTTCTCTTTCTCTTGGGTTAAAGATTTAGATTGGTTATTTTTACACTTGATCTTAGCTAAAAGACTGAGGTGTGCCTGAATTATTTTTAACTATAGTGTCCTCAAAAATATAGTTTGTCTTATATACTAAAACCATTGTTAGTATCAGCATTTACAAGTTTTATTTTCTAATTCTAAAGCTGGTGTGTTTTCTGACCTTGACTGTTTAAAAAAGTATTTTCAATGCTTGTGATAACAAACTGTTATTATCATTATATTAGCAATGTGTCCTTGCTTATCCTATAAGCTCGCTCTTCCAGGGCTATGTGGCATAACTGAGGTCAAATATGAGTGTGCCTTATATACAACAAGAACTTTAGTCTCTTTAAAATAAGTTTGCTACAAATACATTCCGAAATATGCACAGAATGGGATCAAAATGTGGACACAAGTGCCTATGTTCATATAAATGCATGCACACAAATTCACCCAAGACTCTAAAATCCCAGTCAAAAGCTATATTTCATAAAAGAGAATTATAGTAATGTTGATAGTTGGCCAAAACCTCAAGCAGTGACAGAATCCACAGAGTGTCCTGAGAGGGAAGCCTTTGCAAAGCCACGCCTCGCCAGATGGTTCAGATTAGAGATGCTTAAAAGCACATGGCAGCATTAGTTTGGTTTAGAATTCATAGTTAATTCAGTAGATAGAATAATGCAAATTTGAAACCCTATCCTGTGTATCAGAAAAAAACATCAAATCTTATGATTGCTCTTAGGGGAGGTTGGTATGTAATGTGTTGACTTTTAAATGGTCTAATTGAAATAGTAAAATTAACGAAGAAGGCTTAAAAAGGATTAAAATAGGAGGATACAAGTCAAAAACTTTATCCTCTCGCCAAAGAGTCATTCCTCTAAGCTGTCATATCCAATCAATTTGTATGGGATACGACGGCCAATTGTCATTTCCTGAGATATACTATGTAAAGAGGTCATGTTTCAGAGGCAGCATGAAAAAATGGAAAAAATAATTTCAGAGCATGATGCCAAGAGAAACCAAAATGTCCTTAAAGACCACAAAGTACTGCCTGGATCCCCTCACCTTGCTAATAATAGCAGAGAAACAGCTTATGCACGAGGTTTTCCTTGGGCATTTTCAGCTTTTCCTCCTGCGGGCTCTTTGTCCCCACTGTCCCCATTCTTGCGTCTAAAGTCTACTGTGCCACCCTTGATCCCACAGCAGGACAGACTGGGAAGTACTCTTTGGGAAAGTGTGTAGGAGACTCGTGTTAATTCAGAATGCAGACTATCATGTGTGTTACAGCACAAACAAAAGCATTCTGCTCATATGCTAAAACTGCTCCTAAAACAATGTTCACCCGAGGATTCAGTCTAAGTCCCTGTAACAGTAACACATTTTGAGAATTTCCAAGCATAAAAACTGGAGTTGTGGTTTTTAATAACTAAATAGAGCTTTACAATCAAAACAAATGTGCCTCTCCAGTAGCAAGGACACACACAGAGAGAAGTATGGAGGAAAGTTGAAAGACTCATGTACAGAATCTTTGAATTCACAAGCATTTTTTTATTTGTTTTTTAATTAACATACAATTACTCATATATTAACAGGGTAGTGTATACTGCTGTGGTACCCGTATGTGTTGTTTAGTGATGGAATCAGGGAAGCCAGCACATTCGTCACTTCATATATACCATTTCTTTGTGGTGAGAACATTCAAAATGCCCTTGTCTGCTTCTTTGAAGTCTTCAATACCCTGTTGTAATCACAATCTCCCTTCTGTGCAACAGAACATGGTTGTCCAAACTCTAATCTAGTGCTGTTAACCAGTCTTTCCTTATTCTCACTCCTGTCTTTCCACCTTATGTCATGAGTATTATTACTTTTTCTTGGCAACACAGGCATTGTATTGGAGAATCTTAACTTCTAATCAAATATGATACATACATGCCAGCATAATGGCTGGTCACAGAATTGTATTATTTTATCTTCTGGTTACGCCTTCAATACTTGGGAATGGGAGGCAGCTGACTGATAGGGAAGATACAGTGTTTGAGGGAGCTCATGTATTTCTTTCAATTTCTCAATACTAGGCCAACCTTTCAAAATTAAAACCATTGAAAACGACTTGTTTTGTAGAAAGGAACTCATAGGAAAGGGCACCCAGCTATGGGTGCCCTCCTCCCAAGCCACACATCTGATCATGATCCCTGTGGTTCTGGTGGCATTTCCTTCAATATGCTTGGTCACGTTCCTGATAGCCCAACTGATTTTCAGAATCAATCTTCATTGATGATCACCTCTCCATACTTAAAGATTCAGAAACAAGCTGAGCATAAATATCCCGCCATTCAAGCCTGACAGTATGCTGGCTTCTTGGGAAAATGTTTGCTGGAGCCAAGTTCTATAAAATAACATCACTTTGGAAAACAAAGATTAAACTACTTCTTAAATCAGACATGGTTCACTGGGTTGGAGGGGAAGGAATAGGATATTGTAATTAAATTTTTTTTTTTTAAAATAACCACAACCTCCAAATTGTCCTGTATATGAATGAGAATGTTCGTTACGTTGGTTTCTCTAGTATGATATCTGATAATTTGGTACGTTGTTAAGCATAACACTAAGTGACAAACTTGAACTTGTAAATCAAATGTTGGGGTTCTGTCTACTTTAACCAAGAGCCGAGGATTTTGTTGTTGTTGTTGTGCACCTAATAACCAGGGATTGTAGCAAGAAGCTATTTCTTGGCCTTATTCATTTAGCTACCAAGTCCTCACTTTTCTTGTATAGTACAAAGGAAAACCAGTTCTCCTTTGCTATCCAGTAATGACATCACTGCTAGGTAAGGTAGTGCTTGTGTTCCAGAGAGAAGATGGTCAAGGGGCTCTGTGAGGTTCTTAGTCCTTTATTATTCCAAATTAAGCTTTAATTAAGAAATCTTTGCATGTCTTTTTACATGTTCATATTGTGGACACTTACCCTGTATTGACAGTGTTGGGTATTACCTACAAATTGAATTAATTCAAGCCACAAATATTCTGCATTATTCTTCTCTACCTCTCAATCTTCTAGAGCAGGGAAAAAAGGGAGGGAGGGAGTGAGCGAGGGTGGAGGGGAGGGAGGGAGGGAGGGAGGGAGGGCATAAACTGTATGTTGTTATCCTACACAGTTCTCTAGGAGCTATAGATGTGACTGGTTCACACCAATGTTTGTGTTCAAGCTTCTTATGCAGCAGGGAACTTCAGAGTATGATTTGTTCAGAGAAACAAGGGGAACTGGGCAAAGCTTTACGTGGCTCTCTACAAAAATGAGCCCAGAGGTTCCTTAGCCAACATTTCTGGGCTTTTGAGGCAGTCTTTGACTCCTCTAGAAAGTAGCATATTTGGAGCAATTTTATTAAGCATAAAAACTAGAATAGCGATCTTTCTGTGGCTAGAGGGAGCTCCATCAAAAAAGCAAATGTGCTTCTCTGGTAGCAAGAGGACACATGTGCCCTCACAGAAAAATATTAGAGAGAAGTGGGGGGCCCAACCTGACGGCAGATTGGATCAAAGCAGCACACTCGGGCTGCGGAGATGGCTGGCTCAGCAGTTAGTTAAGAGGACACGAGCTCAGTTCCCAGCACTCACAACTGCCTGTGATTCCAGCTTTGAGTGATTCAGTGTCCTTTAACGGCCTCCATGAGCCATGTACACATCATATACTATAACATGCACACACAAATACACACAGACAAGTCATAAAAAAATCTTTAAAAAAGAATAAGGGAAAAATGCTCTAAGTCTCCATATGCAATTTCTCAAATCAAAGAACAATGGATTTTAATTCCTAGTTATCATAAGCAAGATACCAAAGATGATATAGAATAAGCTTACATAAAGTATAGGATAGATGGCAAAGACTATACCAGAACTTGAACTTCCTTCTCTCTGGCTCCGAGCCAGAGGGTCCATGTCCATTTACTAATTTAGTAGTCAGTACCACCTGTGAACCAGCAGTAAGGCCAGACCAAGAAGAAAGGCAGCCTGCTGAGCTGCAGAGATCCACACGTACTCAGCCACTATACTCATTGCCTGTTCCATCACGGAATGCTCTGCTGCGAAGGCCGATCTGACAGGGCTGGGATCACAGGCAGCAGGTATGCCATGAACAACAAACCCAGATTCTTAACATATGTTTAATTGGAGTACCTCTCCTTTAAAATACCTCCTGATTCTAAGTCCACATCCTGATTTGCCCACTCTTGTTACCATTCTCTGCTGCCTGTTCTGAATTAATCCTTTGAGGTGGTCATTCCCCGGAAAGAAAAAAGGAAAATGAGAAGAGAGACGCAAAGTTGGGAATGTGAATGAAAGAGAATGGGAGAAGGCAGCGGGAAGGGGTCATTAACTGGAGTCTGCCTGCAGGAGCTGGCTTGTCTGGGCTGTGGGAGAAAGGGGAGGTAGAGGAAAAAGAGAACTAGAAGCCAACAGCTCTCCAAAGGTCACTTGCTAGCATCCCTACTAAAGAATGAAAATTACTTTTTGCAATAGAGCTCAATTTACAGATTATTTTGCTTCTCTGTCGTACTTCATCTCAAAGAATTGGTATAATCTAAAAAATGGTTAAAGTTATTAAAACAGTTTCCATAGTAGAAAATTAAATGATTTTATTAACTGTCAAAGTCAGTGTTAAACCGAGATAATTTGAATTATATTTCATATAGTGATCATGTCACCCGGATGTCTAAATATTCTTTGTAAAAGTAATAATCCTTGATTCTGATTTCTCATCAACAGAAAACTGATGAAAGGTTACGAGTATTAGCCACCATCTTTATTATTTGTGAAATTTAAATAGGAGAACAGATTTGGGGAAAATATTTACGTAAATATGTTTTCCACCTTGGAAGAATTAACCCCGTAGGAGACTGTGTAGATTTTTCTTTGACAAATTTGCTTCTCAAAAGACATGAAAACTATTACAAATATTTTACATGTACTTAAAAATAAAATAGCAATAGCTTATGCTATTGAATTCTTAAAATACAAAATACCTTAATGAATATAATGAGAGCAACATACTATACTGCTTCAAATCACCAGAAATCATTTTCTATCTACATAGCATATATATATCCATCAACTGTCATCTGTCATCTAACTATTTGATCCAAGTTTTCCTAAGTCGCATAAGAATGCTTTTAAAATAAGGTCCTAGTGGGCTAGAAACATTATTTAGTAGCAAAGAGCACAAGTTACTTTCGCAGATGACCCAGGTTTGGTTCCCAGTACCCACATCAGGAGGCTCACAACTATCTGTAACTTCAACTCCAGGTAATCTGATGCCTCTGGCCTCCAAGACTGCACTTACATGTATGTGTGTATATGTGTGTGTGTGCACACGCGCACACATCCCTACACATAACTAAAAAATAAAAATAGATAAATCTTTAAAAAATAAGGTCCTATTGATAAATGGAATAGATTTGTTTCCAACTTAGACTCAGGACTCTTCAAATACTACCATTTTTTTTCTGGAAGCTTCAAGAGAAAATAGCAATTGTATTCATGAATAAAAATTCCAGTACCTGCCAGTGAACCCAAAAATATTTTGAAGTCACTCTAGTTTCCATACCCTTTGGCCTTGCCCTCTGACCTGTGTCCATCTGAAAACTGATGTCGCTACCTACACAAGCTTTACTCTTGTGTTCCAGTTTCCAGAGCCTCATTGTGGTTACTGATGCAATAGCAAGAACACAGAGCAGCTCATTTTCTTCTAGAACTTCTAGACAATCAAGTCAGAGAATACTCCATAAAGAATGTGACCCGATTACTCTGTCCCTCAAGTTTGTACTGTCTGAAGGAAGGCCAGTCAATGCAAACTGATACTCCACTGTCTTCAGCATCTGTAATAAATATAGTCTTTATATTCTACCAGTGGTACCTTTATGAAAATGTAGTTCTGACAGGCCAGTCTCACTTGCTGGCATTATTTTTGCCCATCCAAACTATAAATAATGCTTATGATCAGACTGGACTGTTTAATGTTATTTCAGATATGATGGTCTTTATTTCAATGCTAGGACAGAGTACATTTTCCCAGAACAATTCAACAGATAGTTACTGTGCTATTTATAACATAGTAGTTAACACAATGTTAACTACTAAGAATACAATGATGAATACACTCTGTTCTCTGCCTTTAAGGAATCTGTCACTCAAAAACAAAAAAAAGTGGCTGGAAAGACAGATCAGTAGTTAAGAGCACTTACTGCTCTGGCAGAGAACCAGAGCTCAGAGTAGACATGGAGGTAGTTTGGTTGGTGTCAAAGGCCTTTGGAAGGCTGAGCTAGCTCATGTTAGGCAGAAAGTGACCTCTTTAGGTAGAATACCTTGCCTCCTACTTCAGGATGCTGCAAATGGCCTGAGAATGGTTGGTGAACCACAGGTATTCCTAAGACTGGTTCTTATTAGCAGGAAAACGAGAAGCCTTGCTCTTCCTCCTTGATGTGAAATGATACCAATGCAGTCAGTTACTATTTAGACAAGTGAATGAGGGCTATTCATTTGGGAGACAATATTCTTAAGGAAAGACTGGCCTCAGGAGTC
>CABHPP010140492.1:0-10949 GCA_902168425.1 Peromyscus attwateri | reverse complement strand
CTCTGTCACAGAGCTCTGTCCCGAGCCTCAGAGCAATCTTTTAAAAAAAGAAACTCAGATCGTCTCACTCCCTTGCTCTTAAACATCTTCCTGTAGTCCTTTGTGAAAGGCCGTTCTCCTCACCAAGGCCTCCAGCCCTGGTGGGACTGTTCCCGCATGGGCTCCACCCTCACTGGGGCCTCTCCACGGCTTGCTGCCTGTACCCCCATCACACCCGTCGTTTTAAGCATGTTGCTGGCACAGATGATTCTTTCTTCCTCAAGGCTTTGACTCTTTGTTCCTCAGGTCTTCCTGGTTAGTTCTTCCTCTTCCTTTCTTACTGTCTTCCACCCTCTCATCAGTCAGGAGTGCAGCTGCATCTCTGACCTGGAGCCCTGTGTCCTGCGTGTGGTAGGCGTTCAGTAAACATTGTCAAGTGAGTGAATGACACACACCAGAACTTCAGCTCACAGCCGCCTCCGTGGAGCTGCTTCGCCTTGGCCAATTATTGTGAAATAGCATTGTAAAGCTGCGGGAGAATTCTCATGGTGATCTCCCTCTCTCTCTCCCTCTCCCTCTCCCCCTCCCTCCCTCCCTCCCTCCCTCCCTCCCTCTCCCCTCCCCTCCGGCTTCTCTCCTTTTCAGAGAGAGAGGGGGAGAGAAGAGAGAGGGAGAAATTCAGAGACATTGACTTAGGGCCTTACACTTGCTAGGCAAGCACTCTGCCTCTGAGCTAGACCCCCCAGCCCCTGTGGTGATTTTCAGTAAAGTATCTAAAATGCCTGGCAGCCCTTCAGTGAGAATTTCTGAGATTATGCTGTCGTGGGGATGTGTGACTGGGCTTCTCAGTGTGCTCCTGTCTCTTGCTCTTGCTCAGGGCAACATCTCATCACAGCAGTAGCTGACCACCTCTTTGGGCTGAAGACAACATCATGGTGAGTAGCAGGCACACAGGATGTGATAGGTCCTGATGGGTCCCTGATCAACTTCCACCTCTGTCCCCAGTGATGGATTAGGATAGGAAAATAAAAGGGCAGTGTTCAGAGTTGCTTGTCTTTTCTTCTTGAAGACTGGGTCATGGGAAGACCTTGTGTTTCTTAGGAGCAACTTAAGAGCAGGGACATCTGCCCTGGCTTGGTAAAGAACATACACTTCAGAGGCTAGAGCTAATGTATGGTCCTGCCACTGTATGACTTTGGTCATGCTTCTTACTGTGCTTCATTTTTAAACTGGGAATGGCAGTCCCTACCTATGAGATATTTTGATGTGGATTCAATAAAAAAATTTTTTAAAAAAGATTTATTTAGTTATTATGTGTACAGCATGTATGTCTGCAGGCCAGAAGAGGGCACCAGATCTCATTACAGATGTTGGTGAGCCACCATGTGGTTGCTGGGAATTGATTGAACTCAGGACCTCTGGAAGAGCAGTCAGTGGTCTTAACCTCTGAGCCATCTCTCCAGCCCTCAATAAAATTATATGTGTATATATATATATATATAATTTTTTTTTTTAAAGATAGAGTCTTTCTATATAGCCCCGGCTGGGTTTGTAGTTTGAGGTTGGCCTGGAATTCACAGCAGTTAGCTTCCTGAGTACAGGACTAGAGGCCTGGCCCCACCCCTGCTGATAGAGGAACATGAACTCATGTGCACCGGAAGGTGATCTTAAGGTCCAGATCCTTGCTCCATCTCCCAGGCACTAGGATTACAGGCAAGCTCCTCCAGGCTCAGTGTGAACATTCCTCACACACTTTGAGCATCCGTACCTGGCTGCTTTTTCTGGCAGGGAGCTGGGGAGACTTCGGAGTGTGATTGAGTTGGACAGCCCTTCTGTGACTGCTGAGCAGGTGGCTGCCATTGAACACAGCGTCAATCAGAAAATCAGAGGTCGGCTGCCTGTGAGTGTGCGAGAGTTGAGCCTGGATGACCCCGAGGTGGAGCAGGTGAGAAGAGAGCGAGGCACCCGCTTCCACAGAGTGTCTCTCCAAGGGCTCCTCATCAAATTTCAGACAGCCCCGTTCCCTTCCCTCTGTTCCAGGTGAGGGGCCGGGGTCTGCCAGACGATCATGCTGGGCCCATTCGAGTCGTTACCATCGAGGGTGTCGATTCCAACATGTGCTGTGGGACCCACGTGAGCAATCTCAGTGACCTGCAGGTAAGTGTGGAAGGCTGTGGTGTGTGTGAGCACAGGTTATTGGGGAGCAGGGGTGGGAGTGGTAGGGGGTCTGATCTCTCTCGCCTTCATGTCCTCACACCCACTGTGGTGTGTGTGTGTGTGTGTGTGTGTGTGTGTGTGTGTGTGTGTGTGTGTTACCCCGTTTGTGCAGGTCATTAAGATTCTGGGCACGGAGAAAGGGAAGAAGAACAAAAGCAACCTGGTGTTTCTGGCTGGGAACCGGGTACTGAAGTGGATGGAGCGAAGCCATGGGAGTGAGAAAGCCCTGACCGCACTCCTCAAGTACGTCCCGCCCCCACCCCTGCCCCCAGGCCTGCACCCTGGGGCTTAGCAGTCCACCTGCCAGGTGGACAGGATGGTTACTGCTCTGGAGGATAAGGTGCTTTGAACAGTAGCTCAGACCTACACAGAATGCTTTATTCCTCACTGTCCTCTCTACAGTAGCTCAGACCTACACAGAATGCTTTATTCCTCACTGTCCTCTCTCCCAGTTGCTTACGGGACCCTTTGAATGTTCCCATCTTGAGGAAGGCACCCCAGCAAGGAGGGTTTATTGATTTACGACCTCCCCCCCGCCCCCCCTCAATTCTGGAAGCACCTGGGCAGTTGGCCAGTCTCCATTAACCGTTGTCTTGTAGGTGTGGAGCGGAGGATCACGTGGAAGCAGTGAAAAAGCTCCAGAATGCCACCAAGCTCCTGCAGAAGGTGATTCTGTGGGGGAGGGTGGACAGGGCCTGGGCTCTGCCTCTTGCCTGGGCCGATGTGTGGATTATCAGCAGGGCACACAGGAGGAGAGATAATGGTTCCCTCTGTTATCTTTTCCACCTGTCTGAGTTCTTGCATCCATTTCAGAACAGCCTGAATCTCCTCAGAGACCTGGCTGTGCACACTGCTCACAGCCTCAGGAGCAGCCCGGACTGGGGAGGTGTGGTTACACTACACAGGTGAGAAACTGGGGGCTCAGCCTCTCTCAAGAGTGCAGTGCACAATGGGATGTGGGTTGCTAAGTGATGCTCCAGGCTGAGTAGACCACAGGAGATGAGTTACTGGACTTGCTGGATTTGATATTAGCATCTTCACTGTAACTACATAGGCTCACTAGCTCCTCTACTGGCCGCTCTCACTGTCTAACAGATCTCCCAGCATCTTGGAGATCCTTTGTGTATAAACTGCTGAGGCTGAGGGCATCTTCTCTATGCTGAGAGGTCTGGGACTTTGTGTGATCAAATGGGAAGCAATGAGATCATCAAGTGGAGGAGCCAGACCTCCTTCAGTTCACAGCACCGCTTCGTCCTGGGTCTTTCATCTGTGTCCTTTGTCGTAGGAAAGAGGGCGATTCTGAGTTCATGAATATCATCGCCAACGAGATTGGGTCAGAGGTAAGAGGAACAAGAGAGTCCTCCACTCTGCAGAGGCCCTGGGAGGTATGACTTGAGGGAGTTAGCTTAGCCAGAATCCCTTCAGGTTAATGCACAGAGCTGAAAAAATTTCAGCCAGATTATTTTTCCTAGCATTAGCCACGGTCCAAGCTCTGTTGTTACAGAAGCTCAAAAGCCACCTAGATCTGTGTGCTGAGAGAATGTCGGGGTCCGAGAGACCCCTCGGAGGCCTCTGCTTCAGGCCTCACTTGCCTTTCTTCATCCTAATCGTCCAGCAGAGGAGATTGTCAGGTCTGTCTTGCCCTTATTTTAAACCCTTTATGGGATATCTCCCTGGGGCTCAAGCCTCAGGTCTCTGTAATTCCGCTCTCTACACAGCGCTGATTCTCAGGGAGCCATGTTCTACCCTGAGAGAATTTATAATTCGGAGTGATAAATGCTGGAGGCAGAACCCATTACCTAAAGCGGACGAGAGGCTTCAGGGCCAGGCCACAAAGCCGCTTAGAGGTGTTCAGGTGGCCAGGAGCAGAGTGGCTGGTGGCAGCAGCAATGGCAGCTAGGGTGTCTGGTTCAGCACGACAGGAAAGGATGGTGGCAGTGAGACCATGGAAGGTATCTTCCACTCAGCACAGTCAGCAGCCTCCTGGCCGTCCTCATAAAGCTTGATGGGCCAGCATGCCAGAGTGGAAGGCTGCGTCATCCGTGGTCAGCAACATCTCTGGTTTGAGGGAGCTGCCTGTTCTTGACTCGACTCAGGAGAGTATGGGACTTAGGGGAGCTGACCCCTGTGTGCTCATCTCTTGTCTTCCCTCCTAGGAGACCCTCCTTTTCTTAACTGTGGGGGATGAGAAAGGTGCTGGGCTCTTCTTACTAGCAGGACCAGCAGAGGCTGTGGAGAGCCTGGGGCCCAGGTAATGTGATATGGGGCTCCTGTGCGGTGGGGAAGTTGTGTACTTCTAACGTACTGGTGCAGCCCTGTTCTAGTTAGCAGGGCACCACGTCTGCAGTCACCTTGGTTCACAGAGGCGCGTGAGGCAGGCTGCGCAGCTGTGGTCTGACAACAGCATCCCTAGCTTGACGGATTAGGGATCCGTACATCGTGCACTGGAGGGCTCACGGTTAAAGTGGGAGAATGAGATTCAAACACGGGGAGTTTGTTTGTTTGTTTATTTTGAAGAAAATTTGGTCCCTAGAGCTAGGTGTTATGTGACACTATTCCTGGGGACCTAGAAACCTCACCCCTGATTGGGATCCAACAACAGTAAAGATACCACCGAAGTCTCACTTAGAGAAACAATGAGTTTTTCTGGGGCCACTTAGAGGAATGTGGGTGAGGGGTCACTTCCAGGAGCAGAAACGACTCAAAGACAGCTGTGTCACTGAAGCCCACCCCAGCATGGGGGACAGCTCACCAAGCTGCCTGCCTCTGCCTCCTGAGTGCTGGGATTAAAGATGTGCGCCCCCATGCCAGGCTTCTTTTCTTGTTTGAAATCACCTCCAGAGGTGTATGACTCCTGTTCTTTGGGGCATTGGAGTTTTCAGTCATTATGGGTTCTCTGGAATATGTATGTGTTCCTTGGAAACATCAAAGGAAAACAGAGCTATTTATAATGGAGATTCCTAACAGGCGGCCACGTGTGGTCTGGAGTCTGGTTTGGCTTGGGCACTGTCCCTCCCTCCTTCCCTCCTTTCCTCCCTCCCTCCCTCCTTCCCTCCCTCCTTCCCTCCCTCCCTCCCTCCCTCCCTTTCTACTTCTTCTCCACCACCACCCCCCCTTTCTTTCTTTCTTTTTGGACGAGGTTTTACCCTGCAGCCTTGGCTTGTTTCAAACTCATGATCCTTCTGTCTCCACTGCCCAAGCACATACCAATACATCCAAATTTTTTATTTTTTTGATAGTCTCTGGAGCTGGCTTCAAACTTGCATCAGTCTCCTGCATCAGCCTTCTGATTCCTAGAAATCACCCGGTCTCCTTTCTTTGGGCCCTGGGGACTGACTGCCCTTGGTTTTTGACTTTTCACAAACCATCTCCTTAACTGTTTCTCCATTCTCTAGGGTGGCTGAAGTCTTGGAAGGCAAAGGCGCAGGGAAGAAAGGCCGCTTCCAGGGCAAGGCCACCAAGCTGAGCCGACGGGCCGAGGTGCAGGCGCTTCTGCAGGACTATGTCAGCACACAGAGTGCCGAGGAGTGAGGCCAGGACACCAGGCCCCGTGACCACAGCAGTCCTTCAGACAGTAAAATAGCAGGACTCAGAATGATTGTGTACTGTCGTTTATGCTCGTGTGCATAACTTGCACAGTGCATTCCAGTGTGCTTTTGTGATTAACGCCTGTGTGAACAGTTTCTCTCTTGACTCCTTTTAGGTATATCCCCATGAGTGGACATTAAATTAACAAACTGTACTGATCTAGGCTCTGCTGAAAGCTTCTTGCTGGGATAGATACTATGGCTGCTACAAGACTTGCCCCAGGCTTAGCCTCATCCAAATTAGCTTAGCCTCCTTGCTTTATTTTGTCTTTGTTTTTTGAGAAAGTCTTTCAGTGTCACCCAGGCTGGCCTCCTCACAATCCTAAATGCTGAGATTATGGGCATAGGCTACCAGGTTTCAGGCCTGGGTTTTGTGTGTGCACATACATGTGTGTGGTCACAGTAATTGTCTTCAAAGTACCATCTACCTCTTAAGTTTTTTTAAATTAATTAATTTATTTATTATTGCAAGAGCATCTCTACTGGCCTGGAACTCAACAGGTATGCTGGTCAGTGAGTCCCAAGGATCCTTCTGTCTGTACCTCCCCAGCATTGGGATTACTAGCATACACCACCATGCCTGCCTGACTTTCTTTGAGACAGGGTTTCTGTGTAGCCTTGACTGTCCTGGAACTCACTGTGTAGACCAGGCTGGCCTCAAACTCACAGAGATGCCTACCATGCTCAGTCTAACTTGTTTAACTGGAGGGGTCTGGGGATCAGGTCAAGTCCTCAAGCCTGTAGGGCAGCTGCTCTGTCAGCTGAACTATTTCTCTGGCCCTGCAGACCTTTGTATTTGTGTGAATGCAGGGGTGTGTGTGTGTGTGTGTGTGTGTGTGTGTGTGTGTGTGTGTGTACACATGAGAAAACTGAGGAGTCTCTTGTTTTTCCCATTTTATTGTTTACTCCAGCTGTCTGGCCCCATAGCTTCCTGGCGATTCTCCTTTCTGCCTCCCATCCCGCCTAGGATTGTTGAGATTACAGATGCTGCTGTGTCCTGCCTCTATACAATTTTTAAAACGTGTTTACCTTGGGTGTGCATGCCAGGTGTGTGGAGGGCAGAGACCACACTTGTATGAATCAGTTCTTTCTACCGGGTTTGTTCTGGGGATTGAACTGAGGCTGACAGTCTTAGAGCCCAGTACCTTTCTCTACTGGGCCATCTTGCCAACCCCACATCCAGCTTTTTATGTGGGTTTCAGGGATCTGAAATCAGATTATCAGGCTTACACAGCAGGCACTTTCACCATCTCTCCAGCCCCATGGACCTCTTACAAGGGTCACATGAGTGCTCTGCCCCGTCACATAATCATCAGGGCTGCACCCCCCCCACACACACACACACCATCACAGCAAAGCTAGGATGTGAATTTTCAGGGGACACAGCACTGAGGCCATAAAGGGTCTAATAAGACAGAGGTAGACTGGGCAGCCATCCTTGCTCAGTACCACGTGGCCAGGCTCCCCTCACTTGGAGCGTGAGTGGCCAGACTTGGGCTCGCTTCCGAACAAGTCATAACCCCTCCTTGCTGGGCAACTTTGGCCGTCTGGCTTACTGCTGAGGTACTGCCTGGCCTCCAGTTTCTTGACCTGAACTTGGGGACAGGAGCACCGTGTCCTGAGAGAGAAGGAGCTTTTTTAAATAACTCAGTTAGGAAGAGGAATAAACACTGGGGCGAATTACATGAAAACAGTAATTAGTTGTGTGCAGCGGGATGAATAAGCAGTTTGAACTGGCAACATCACTCAAGCCTGTCAGTTCTTAATCCAATGTCTGAGGTCAAGAACCATGTGTGCTCAGAGAAGGGACGGACTGTCTGATAAGGTTCACCAGAAAGCACAACAGATTAGGTTTATTTGTTGGAGGAGAATTTCAGAGGGGCCTGAGGAGATGGCTCAGCCGTTCAGAGTGCTTGCTGCTTTTCTGGAGGTCTGTAGTTTGGTTCCTAGCGTCTGTACTGGGCAGCTCACAACCACCTGTAACTTCAGCTCCAGGGGATTTGATACCGGTTCTGGCCTCCTCAGACAGCTGCACACATGTACCATACACATAAAAATAAACTTAAAAGAATTTATTATGGGCTGGAGAGATGGCTCAGCAGTTAAGAGCACTGGCTGCTCTTCTAGAGGACCCAAGTTCAATTCCCAGAACCCACATGGCAGCTCATGTAGTTACCTGTAACCATACATAGTCCAAGGGGCTCTAACTCCCTTTTCTGGCCTTTTTGGTCACCAGACAGCAGGTTATGCAAGACACACATCTGGACAAAACACCCATACAAATAGCATTTAACAATTTAAAAGGGGAGCTGAAGAGATGGCTCAGTGGTTAAGAGCACTGGCTGCTCATCCAGAGGGTTCAATTCCCAGTACCCACGATGTAACTCCAGTTCCAGGGGATCTGACACCCTCATACAGATATACGTGCAGGCAAAACATTAATGCACATAAAGTGAAAATGGAAAAGGTATTATAAATGTCTACACATAGAGATCATACTTTCTGGAGTATAGCTATGGTGCTATGGTGCACCCTCACAGCAGGATTTGTCTTCTTGGAGCATAGGTCAGTGTGAAAAATGAAAGACAGTCCCCAGAACAGGAGAAGTGAAAGATAGTCCCCAGAACAGGAAGCAGTCGTGTTAAAAATGTCCCTCAGCCCTACCTCACCCTTGGTCCTGGGTGGAACCCCATAAGTCAGCCATGGGTTTTTTGTTTGTTATTTTTTTTCCTGAATGAGAACTTAAACTCTGGGGCCCTGTCTGGCACTTACGGGAAAACAAATGGTTCAATATACTCTGATGAAAAGCTCTTGGAGAAAGCGCCTGATTTCTATTCCTGAATCTGAGTCAACTATGACTAAAGTGTCCTCAGCAGAGGGCAACCTCAGCAGTCGGGAGAGTGATAGAGGAGTTTCCTTTCTTCTAGGAAAAGGTTGCACTTTCTGTGGAGCTGGCTGGACGCCTGGCTCCACACTCTGAGAAGAGCAGGCCTTCCCTGACTGTCCTGAGGCTCTCATGGGGACATCCTCCTCTTGTCTGCTGTAGTCTTTCCTAAGGTCCTGTATGCCCCTGAGGCCTATTGGTAAAATTCCCTGTTCTTCTTACAATGTCAGCCTCAGGCTGGGGGTGTACCTCAGTGGTAGGGCATCCCAAGCATGGGTGGGGTCCTGGGTCTCAAACGGAAAAAGAAACACGTGGAGACCCCACCAACCTCAAATCTAAGTGGGGTAGATGGAGGGAGGGCACTGAGTAGATGTTGGTCAAAGCACAGTCAAAGAATAGAAATATCCAAAGCTGGTGTCATGGCACAAGCCTGTAACTCCTACATTCGCCAGGGTAAAGCAGGAGGATTGCCTTGAGGTGGAGGCCGCCCTGGGCTATGTAAATAAGAAAAGGCGGGGTGGTCTGAGAAGAGGGCTCAGTCAGTACAGTATTTGCCACACACCTACATTAAAATCAGGAGTCAGATCCCTAGAATGCACTGGCCTATCTAAATCAGCAAGCTCCAGGTTCAGTGAGACACCCTGTCTCAAAAAGGAAGTTGATGGGGGCTGCAGAGATGGCTCAAAGGTTAAGAGCACTGGCTGCTTTTCCAGAGGTCCTGAGTTCAATTCCCAGCAACCACATGGTGGCTCCCAACCATCTGTAATGGCATCTGATACCATCTTCTGGAATGGAGGCTACATGCAGAGCACTCATACATAAAAATATAAAGAATTGAATTAAAAAATAAGTTGGTGGAGAGCAATAGAGGAAGATGCCTGACATTAACCTTTTTCATCTTCCAGTGTACACACACAGGGCACTAGAACACACACATGAATGGGTACCCACCCCCCCTTTTTTTTTTTAAGACAGGGTCTCTCTATGTAGTCTAGCTATCCCGGAATTTATTTAGACCAAGCTGGCCTCAAATTCAGTGTCTGCCTCCCAAGTCCTGGGATTAAAGGTGTGAACCACCATGTTCAGCAATGGTTTGTTTTTTTTTTTAGGGAGGCAGACTAATTTAAGAGCTCTACAGTTGCTGGGAGGTGGTGGCTCACACCTTTAATCCCAGCACTTGGGAGGCAGAGGCAGGTGGATCTCTGTGAGTTCAAGGCCAACTACAGAGCTAGTTTCAGGACAGTCTACCCAAAGAAACCCTGTCTTGAAAAAACAACAACAAACAAACAAAAAGATCTGTATTAAAAGTGGCTCTTTCACTTCAAATTTTGAAGCTGGAGAGATGGCTCAATGGTTAAAAGCACTGGCTGCTCTTCCAGAGGACCTGAGTTCGATTCCCAGCACACACATGGCGGCTGAGAACTGTCTGTAACTCCAGTTCCAGGTGATCCAACACCCTCACACAGACATACACGCAGGTCAAACACCAATGCACATAAAATAAATGAATCTGAAAAAAAGTTAAAAAAAAAGGGGGGGCTCTATAGTCACCAGTCAGTGGTGGCATGAGCCTTTAATCCCAACCCTTGGGAGCATTGTGAGTTTGGGGCCAGCCTGGTCTACAGAATGAGTTCTAGGGTAGTCATTGCAGTCACACAGAGAAAAATCCTGTCTCGAAAAAAAAAAAGAATTCCACAGTCCATCATGGTAACTATACTTAAAAACAATTACCGTTCTTTTTCCTTTATTTTTCTGAGGGTGGGGTGGGGAGGTGCATTGGGGATCAATCCCAGATCCTCACACTTGCGGGGCACAGAGCCACACTCTCAACACTGGATTCTTGAGATTTGTAAAGAGAATAGATTGTAAATGTTGTGACCTCAAAAATAATGATGCAAGTTGGCTCACGGAGCCGTTCTGCAGTGTTCACACACTTCAGAATATCAAGTATGTGGTAAATACATGTAACTTTTTTGCTAATTAAAATAAATAAAGCCAACCGGTGGTGGTGGTGCACACCTTTAATTCCAGCACTTGAGAGGCAGAGGTGGGTGATCTCTGTGAGTTCGAGGCCAGCCTGGTCTGCAGAACAAGATCCAGGACAGCCAGGGCTACACGGAGAAACCCTGTCTCCAAAGACCAAATAGGGCTGGAGAGATGGCTCAGAGGTTAAGAACACTGACTGTTCTTCCAGAGGTCCTGAGTTCAATTCCCAGCAACCACATGGTGGCTCACAACCATCTGTAACAAGATCTGATGCCCTCTTCTGGCCTGCAGTCATA
>CABHPP010140491.1:13317-27257 GCA_902168425.1 Peromyscus attwateri | reverse complement strand
TGTGTGTGTGTGTGTGTGTGTGTGTGTGTGTGTGTGTGTGTGTGTGTATGCATGTGCTTATGTTTCCTGTTTCCCTTCTTTTGACTTTTCCAGACTAAGATTATTTATTTCCTATGTTTTTCTGGTTGTAGTTAACTTCTTTAGGTTAGAGTTTTTCTTCTAGCATCTTCTACAGGGCTGGATTTGTAAACAGATATTGTTTAAATTTGACTTTATCATGGAATGTCTTACTTTCTCCATCTTTGGTTTTGCTGGCTATAGTAGTCTTATCTGTCATTTATGCCCCTGATAGTCTCCAGCATACCTGTCTAGACCCTTCTGGCTTTTAGGGTCTCTGTAGAGTAGTCCGGTGGTTTTCTAATAGGTCTGCTTTTACATGATACTTGGTCTTTTTTCCTTGAAGCTTTTAATTTTCTTCAGTTTGTATGTTTAGGTTTTTGATTATTATATGCCAAGGGAAATTTCTCTTCTGGTGCAGTCTATTTGGTGTTCAGTAAGCTTCTTGAACTTTGATAGGCATCTCCTTCTTTGTGTTAGGAAAAATTTCTCCTATGATTTTGTTTAAAACATTTTCTGTGCCTTTGACCTGTGTTTCTTTTCTTTCTTCTGTTTCTGTTATTCTTAGAGTGGATCTTTTCATAGTGTCCCAAATTTCCTGGATGTTTTGTGCTAGAGGATTTTTAGATTTAACATTTTCTTTGACCAATTTATCAATTTCTGCCATCATTTCTTCAGTGCCTAAGATTCTTTCTTCCATCTCTTTTATTCTGTTGGTGAAGCTTGCCTCTCTGGTTCCCGTTCAAGTTCCTAATTTTTTTCCCTTCCAGATTTCCCTGAATTTTTTTTTATTGATTCTATTTCCATTTTCAGGTCATGAACAATTTTATTCATTTCTTTCCACTTTTTTTTCTTCATAGATTTATTTAAGGGATTTATTTCCTCTTTAATGATCTCTATCATATGCATAAAGGCTGTTTTATGGTCTTTTACTTGTGCCTCAAATACACTGGAATATTTGTGGGCTGCTCTGGAAGGGTTGCTAGGCTCTAGTGGAGACATATTATCCTGGCTGTTATTGATGGTGTTTTTATACTGGCATCTAGGCATCTGGGATGGGGAAAATTGCAATTCTAGGTATTAATATCTGGTCTTATCTTTGTTGGGTGGGTGTTTTGTTCCTTGGTTTCTGTTTGCTCTCTAGTTCTTAGGAGAATGTGATGGCTGTGTATTGCCTGTAGGAAAACCTTCCTGGGTACTGACAGCCCAGTCTTATGGAGACATTTTCTTAAATGAGGTTCCCTCCTCTCAGGTGATTTTAACCTGTGTCAAGTTGACATAAAACTATTCAGCATATCAACCTATAATGTTTTCTCAAAATACCCTGCACAAAGTTTATAACATTGCATCTGTAAAAGTCATGTAAAACATGTGGGCACATGGGTGTTTGCCATAGAATTCTCCATGTGCCTGTCATCAATGAAATAGTTAATAGTGTAAAAGAATCTACCATTCTAAAACAAATAAGCATGGGATTTCAAAGGCAGGAACGGGTACACAGTCATTACCCCAAATATTACATGGAATTTAAACTACTGAGAAAGTGACAAACCTCCTGGAAAAGGTGTCTACTTTCCTTTCAAAGGAAAGTCATATTTTACCTACACTCACCCCATCCATCTTCAAAATAATACACTTCTCTGTGTTCATCATCATCAACCATGTCGGCCCGTCAAGACTCTAGAATGAATACTACTTCAAAGCAACCTCAACCATTTCCCAAAGTACTGTCTATCACTGCTGGCCAGCCTCTGCCTACTGCATTAAATAAATCCATCTCTTTGATGTGCGGCTTGTCGACCTTGAAGTTCCTAGCCATCAGCATTTACACAGCATTTCCTTTGGTCTCAGGCTCTAGCCCAGCTGCTGGATTGCATGTCACTTGTTTTTCTTCTTCTTTATGGCTTATCAAAATCATGTGTTTATCAGTTGGGCTTGACTTGTACTCACAGTTGGCACATCACTGTGGCTGGGGTTCAGTCCATTCATACTAGACTAGCTGTAGTTTTCCAGGAACTCTTTGTACCTTGAGGCATTTCTCCATTTCACTTACCTCTACTTACACCTGTGCACTGTTCATCCTAGCCCTTACTTCTCATAACTCCAGCTTCATCCCTGATTCCTTGAGCTCCTCCTAATCCTCTGGCCTGATGCTATCTGCTCACTTTGTTATTATCACACATAACATGATTTAGTTTTAAAACTATATTTATTTTTATTTTATCTGTGATTTTTTTTGTCTCAGTGTATATGCCTGAGTCTCTGCAGAGACCAGAAGAGGGCATTGGATCCCCTAGAGTCTTAGATGGTTATGGGTGCTAGAAACCAAACTCAGGTCCTCTGCAAAAGCAGCAAGTGTTCTTAACCACAGAATCATCTCTCCAGTCCCCATACCCAATATCATAATCAACCTCACTAAATTCAAAGATCATTCAGAATGACAAGGCTGTGTCATTCATTACACATAAACTATCAAATATAAAAGCTGGCATATAGGAGATATTCAGTAAATATTTCATGAACAAATGAAGGAGAATCAAGCCAGGCTAATGGTATACCCAGTAAATTATTTGCCTTCTGATGAGTGGTACAGTTTGTCTTCACAAAGCCCAGAGTCTCAAGCAGCTCACAGTTGTTCTGACTCATTATAAGGGTCAATCTTCCAAGTAGTTTTCACATTTCTTGTGTAGCTTCAGCTTCCGAGCTTTTTAGACCATTCCTCAGATGGTAAGTTCCAGAAAGTCATAAGTACAGTTGTCGATTTTGCACCTGTTTAAATGTTCTTACAAATATGATGTCTGTAAATATAAAACATTTGCAGTTACAATGCTTTACTTTCCTCCTTGGAAAACACTGTAGGAAAGTTCTTCTTTTTAATTCCCAGGGAACAAAGAAAGGGAGATAATAGAAACAGGCAAGACTGAATGGCAGTCCCCACAACCAGCCCTGGCTAACACACACTGACTCGGGAGTTTGACGTTGGTGATGATCATGGCTTGCTTCCCAGTTCTACCAGCCTTTATGGGAAGTTCTTCTGCTAAATCTGAAACAATATGCCAATGGGAATACAAAAAAAGGGGGCTTGGTAGAACCTGGTTGACAGCTCTTTTCCTACTGGCTTAATCCTAAGGATGGCTTCTGTAGCAGCAGCTGGGAGCAATACGTTTTCTAAATTATCACAAGGTTCAATGTTATAATATAACCAAAAGAGCAAGCAGAACTAACTAAAGAAAGAGAAAAACCAAGGACACATGAAAAAAGCAGTTATGATCTAGTGTAAGTGTACTAGTTTTTAACTTTATGCAAAATATATTTAAACATTTAAGTGTTTGCATTGATGTTTCAGCTTATACATAATATGTATACATACTTCACTTTACTTAGTATGTATGATTACACATTTAAATATATGTATCACATTGTACAGAAATACCTGCATGTTACATCAATCCTTTGTCTCACCATTAGACAGTTTTCTAGTGTAAAACTTGTGTAGACATTTCTACAATAGATGCCTTTTAAAAAATTGCTGTGGGACTGTCTTAGTTATGGTTTCTATTGCTGTGAAGAGACACCATGACCATGCAACTCTTATAAAGGAAAACATTTAAAGGTATCTTAGAGGTTTAGTCCATTATCATCATGATGGGACTTGGTGGTGTACAGGCAGATATGGTGCTGGAGCTGAGAATCCTACATCTTGATAGACAGACAACAGGAAGTGAACTGAGACAACGGGTATGGCTTGAGCATATATGAGACCTCAAAGCCCACCTTCACAGTGACACACTTCCTTCAACAAAGCCACATCTCCTAGTAGTGCTACTCCCTTTGGGGGCCATTTTCTTTCAAACCACCCCAGAGATTTTAAGAACATTATTTAGCTTGAGAAAAGAAAATCTTCAATGTGTTCATGTTTTAATTTTATATAATGTTTAAAAACTTGTAGGGAAACCAAAAAGCATTCTTCTTAAGCCAGCATTTGAGATGTTTTCAAAATGCCCACTGATGCTTGCCAACCCATATGTCTCAGTGTCCTTACTCTTGATTTAAGCATTGTTCATTTTTTACATCTTTCTTCTGAAGAGTTTTAAATTGTACTCATAAGCAGGGCTTATTACTATGAAATTCAAGCAGATAAATTAATTTATATATTAAAATTGTCTTCTGCAAGGCCAGCTGCTCGCTCATGTAGCTAGCGGCAGAAGAATGTGTGCTGCACCGGGCTGTGCTTTCCAAGGTAGACTTAGTAAAGTGTACCAGGAACACATCCCTAGCAACATTTCTGGGACCAGTGCCTTCATCTCAGAAAAACACATTACTCAGAATGACTCCAGCTGGCTGTAGATCTGACTTTTACTGGTGAGGGCTAATGTAATTTGTAGAGTTAAATATTGAAAAACTGTAAACCACATCCCATGTTTCCCCACCCAATGTTCCACAGCTTATGCCCTTCCTTTTTACCATGAAAAAAATCCAACAAACCCATATGTCTCCTTTGGAATTCATGTTTAAATTTATGACATTATGGCCCATTCCTGAGGTTGTCTTTCACATGATTCCTGAAAAATAATTTATGCACCTGTTTTCTCACAAGGTCTTATATGTGTGTAAGGGGGATGGTTTTGAAACCATGGCTTTTTGAAAATCAGAAGGAAGGACAATTAATTGTGCACTGGTATAGCAGTTCTTTCTAATCGGGACCACCAGATCACAAATAACGACATGGAAGAGACATTATTAATTATGAATGCACAGCCTTAGCTTAGGCTTGTTCCTAACTAATTCTTATAACTTAAATTAACCCATATTTTTGAATCTATGCTCAGGCACATGGTTTGTTACATTATCTCTGTATCACTCATCCTGCTTCTTCCACGTGTGGCTGGCAACTCCACCTTTCTTCTTCCCAGAGTTCTCTCTCTGCCTGGAAGTCCTGCCTATACTATACCTCCTGTCTAGTTACTGGTCATTCACCTTTTTTTTACACCAATCACAGCAATGCATCTGCACACAGTGTGCAAATATCCCACAATACACTGGAAAACGGTTCACATTCTTAATCAGACAGCTCTTTAGATTCATACTTTTGTTTCCCCAGGCCCTGCTCTGAGTTACTTTAAAACTCATATAACCTCTTCCTACTTCAGTTTGTGAAAGTAGCAATAGGTATTCAGTTCAAGGTTACCAGGGTAATTCAGTAAAAAGACTTTATAAACTTTAGGGAAGTGCCTCTAACAGCACATGCTGTTTCTGTTGCTGTCATTATTATTATTATTGTATTATAGTGAATAAACTTTGATATTTTACAGCATTGGCTGAGTGTGCTGAGGTAATAGAGTTTGACTTAGAGATAAATCAACTCAATATCACCTTATAGAAGACAGTAGGTTCTAGTTTTTTCTAACCTGAGCATACTTTGGAAGCTCTGATGTTGTTTCTTAGTTGCAAGGAAAAGAACAAAAGAAAAGAAAACAAAAGAGAGGCTTAGAAAGGCTGTAGATGTAGCTAGCTGTAGCTAGCAGCAGATGCTCACCTACATGCAGATGGGCCAGGGGTCAGTCCCTGATACTATAGGAACAGACCCAGTCTGGCGGAAGGAGAAAGGAGACTTTGAAAAAACGCTGAGAAGAATGATGAGGAAGGCACAGCAAACTAGATTCTTAGCAGAGAGGACCTGCCCAAAGAGAATCCAGATTCCTTGGTCTCTGGCAAGAGCACACTGCCCTGAACCCTGAGACTGTGCCTTGGTACCATCTCAGTTCCTCTGGGTTCTGGAGGATTTTCTGTCTCTGCAACGTCTCAAATGTTACTAGCAAGAATCTCTCTGTACAAAATTCTTTGTGCCTTCTGGAAATTGCTATTGTAGATCACACCCTTCCTCCAGGATACCAGATTGACCAAGGAGTTTATGAATCATGAAATACACAAAGTGCCCAGTTCTTTCAATCAACCCCAACTTCTAATGACTCCTGTGACCAATAGATACTTGCCAGCTGCATGTCTGAGGAGCTATGATAACTCAAAATTTTTAAGGTACCTGAGTGCCCTTACTTGAAAAAGAAACTGAACACATTTGTGTGGTGATATGTTGTGTACCCTAATAAAGCTTGCCTTGAGGATCAGAGAAGCAGAGCAAGCCACAGCCAACCTCACCTCATCAACTCCTCAGCAAATTCTGTTTCCTAAGACTGAAAGCCTCTGAGTCCTCACCCAAAAGGGTCTCAGCTGAACTACTTTAGTTCCTATTTCCTCATGCCTTATATACCTTTCTTTGCCCTGCAGTCACTTCCTGGGATTAAAGGTGTGTGTGCTTCCCAGTACTGGTTTTAAAGGTGTGTGCCACCACTGCCTGGCTCTATTACCAGTGTAGCCTTAAACTCACAGAGATCCAGAAAGACCTCTGCCTCCTGAGTGATAGGATTAAGGTTGTGTGCCACCACTGTCTGACCTCTAGGTCTGGCTGTCCCTGTCCTCTGATCCTCAAGGCAAGCTTATTAGGGTACACAATATATCACTACACATTAGTAAAGGTTTACCTCAGCATACTGTTTTGTTTTGAAAGAAGGGCATACGATAAGCAGTTCATGGATAATCTTAAGAGGCTCAGGAAAAGAGGTTTGGAGTCTACTAGACATTTTATTTTTCCCCTCTCTTAGACCATATTTAGATATGCTTCCCAAAATACATGTCAGATGCAGTCAGTAAATTCCTTCACTTGTCTATTTAGAGGAGAGTGACACACATCACCTCCATCATATGCTGACATCTACAATTCTGGAAACTGCCACTGCCTTTCTTTATTGAAAATCATCAATGGCTTTGACAGATAGAGAGGAAAGGATAGAGTGACACACCATGATACATCTTGACAGTGTGTCTCAGAGTGGCTGTCCCTGTTAGGGTCTGTTCTTTGAATTTTTTTCTAACCAGTGTCAAAGAGAAAGTATGTGTGGCCTTGCCACTGATTTTTCCCAAACACAAAGGACAGTGGATGCCTAAAATTAAAATCTTCATTCTAACCTGGTGAATTTTCACTTCATTATGAAGTTTGCCAAGACTCATTTGGACTTAGGTTCATGTTTCCATGCCCATGAAGAAAATGCTTGGGTTGAAAACTGCATTGGCTGTGCTTTAGTCTTGACTTTGTATGCAATTCTGAGCAACCTTAGATGTTTATTAGCAGGTATTAGAAATTCTAAAATGAGTATAATAAGGTACAGGGCATTTTCATTTCAATTTACTACATGTACCTAGAATTTGTCATGATGGCTGCCTCAATAGTGTTATCATCAGGACCCATGTAAGAGGCTCTACTTTGTATGTAGGAAGATGGAGTCACATTGGCAACTAGTCTTCAATTAAACTGGCCACTTTCCAAGTGGTAGAAAATAATATGTTGTGCTAAATAATTTGAAATGGCATTTTCGTTAATAAGCAATTAAAATGTATGGCTAACGAGGCTCCTGAGACTTTAAGCTAAAGCAACAAGCTATCATTTAAATGGCTTCCTGAGCTCAGACTCTTGCCAGTTCTGGGGAATGATTCAGAACCTCTTTCTCCAGGAAGGTAGAATTTTGAGGATGTGACTACCTTCCAAACTAGTTGGCTTGGATCCTATTTGAGGCAGAACGGTCCTCAAGCCATAGTTGGACCTCCCATCTCTCTAGCTTGCAACATGGATTCAAGGCAAAACAAAGTGAAAGGTGAATAAAAAAACAGAGTAGCCTCCATGGTGACAGGCTCTGCTGCAGCTTCTGCGTGGGTGTACTGTCCAGATGGGCTGATGTAGTACCTCAGTTTCCTTGCTTACAGCCTCATGATAACTTGCCTGACATCTCAAAGCATATCTTAAAATATTCGTCAACCCTTGGCATCCCTTCCTGCCTTGGGCCTTGTGAATAAAACATTTATCCAGTCAGCAGCTTTGGCAGAGAGGAAAAGCCAGGTTTCATCTATCAATGTCAGGAACTGCATCACCCGTGGCTGCAGATCCTCAACTAACCTGTGTCTTCATAGCCAGGTTGGTAAGTAGTCAGATGGTGCCAGCTCCTGCATTCTTGCTAAGTATCCATTCTCTAGTCTGGTAGCATGACTACCGAGTGAAAACAGTGCGTCCATGGCAGGCATTGCTCTCCCCCTTCTGTTTTTTTGACAATCGAAACTAGTTTGCTGGGTTTACTAAAACAAAGTCTCACAAATTGGGTGGTTGAAATAAATATTTATGGTTTCAGAATTCTAGGAGCTGGAAATCCAAGGCATAAGCTACAAGTTCTGGAATCTTCAAGACTAGTGTTAGTAGAATTGGCTCCTTTGAGGAGTGTGAAGGAGAACCTGATCCAGGTTTCTTGCATAATTTCTGGTTATTTATTGGCAATCTTTGGCATTTTTTGACATATAGATGTATCACCCTGATCTTCTTCACTTTCACATGGCATCTTCCTGTATTTATCTGTATTCAGTTCCATCTCTGAAGAGGATACCAATTACACTTACTGAAGCACCTGTCTTGATAAGACCTTAGTTCAACGAATTCGACCTTCAGTGGCCCAATTTCCAAATAAGGTCACACTCTGAACAATTAGAAGCCAGGATTTTAGTGTTAGAATTTTTAAAGAACACAATTCAAATTATACATTTTTAAACATTCCCCCCAAATTAATTTACTTTTCTTGTTTACATAACAATCATCAAAATCTACTCACAATGTGTGAATAGAGAATGGTGATTTCTTAAATGAGCAAGTAGAGTCTGGACTCACATTTAATCATTAACTCACCCTAAGAATCAGTTTAATATTGTGCCATTTAGTGACACATTAGATAACTAAAGCAAGTTGGGCATAAAGTATAACGTTAATGCTGCTATTCCATGGTAAATGATTTTGAATCACTACATACAGAGACTGTAAAGGAAGCAAACTAAATGAGAAGCTTATTTTGTGACATTACAAAACTTCATCTTTGAATACACAGAAAGTACCACATCTTTTCCAAATTCCTTAAAAGAATGACGTAAGACTGTAAAAGTCTCAGGATTGTGGGTTCAAGTGGTGAAAGAGAAACGATCTTTTTGTGAAAAGTCCTGGGTGCCAGACTGTGACATTAATGGAACTATTAACAGTCTCGAGTTGTTTCACTCACTAGTAAACAACAATAGATTATGGTTTTAGAGTTTATGAAACAAGTCTTCACCTAATACTTCAATACTTTAATTCAGTAAGAAATGTAACCTCAGAGAGTAAAGAATACTGTCTTGATCCTGAAGAATAGAGATGAGCCATGTGAGAACAGTCTCACTCAGGATGGTATATGTAGGTTTATAACACCCAGAAGAACTCAGACAAATCCTTCTGTGATATCAATCCCACCATTTATGTCGATTTTCACATAACCACAAAATAAATGTATGTGGGAGAGTCATATTAGCATATTCTTTCCTGTCTTCCAACTCCTCCCATATCCTCCCTGTTCCCTACCCAACCAAATTCATATTCTCTATTTTAAAAACAAATGAAACACAACACAAAAAATGGAGTCTGGTTTGTGTTGTACATCTATTCCTAGGTATGGGGTCTACCATGGAGTGTGGTTGATATAACCAGTGTGTCTCTGTTGAAGAAAACTGATTTTCTTTTTGCCAGCAGCTGTTATTTGTGAAAAGCTTCATGGATAGGGTAGGACTTTGTGCTCACTCCCCTCCCTTAATGCTCAGATCTTGTCTGGTTGCCACAGACTGTGAATTCGTGTGTACAATTGCCCTATTGCATCTGAAAAACCCTGTTTCCTTAAAATTATCCACCATCCCTGGCTCTCAGAATCTTCCTGCCTCCTCTTCTGCATAGATTCCTGAACTTGGAGGGGAGGGGTGTTATAAAGACAGCCCATCCGGGGCTGAGAATCCCAGTCTCTTACTCTCTAAGTTTGTTTTCTGGTCTTGAGTCTGTGTTACTTACCATCTAATTTCCTGCTTCTCTGCTGGGGGCTGCTCAGATACTCTTTTTACAGAGTCTAGGCTCACCTGCCTGTGGCGTGGTGCATACATAGAAGGCTGGACCCTCCCACATCAAGCAACAGCCAAGAAAATTCCCCCATGGACATGCACACAGGTCAGTCTAATGGAGATAATGCTCTAGTTGAGGCGCTCTCTTTCCAGGTGACTCAAGTTGTGTCAGCTCGACAATAAGAACTAATCAGTACACATAGAAATATACATCTGTAGACAAATACAAAGATACACACACACACACACACACACACACACACACACACACACGCACACACACAGACTCAGAGCACCAGGCTTTTATCATATAGAAGAAACACAGAATATTTGGAAAGCTTTTCTTTCTATCAGCATCCCAATAAAGCAGAGTCCACTCCTAACATATTCTTCTGTGTCCATCTGCTGTGGATTCTATTAATGTAGAATCACAATATGAACGTTAATTCTGTCCTGAAGACCCAACAGGCAACATCACCTCATAAACATCACTAGTCCATCCTCAGAAAGGTCCC
This sequence comes from Peromyscus attwateri, assembly GCA_902168425.1. Classification (NCBI taxonomy): domain Eukaryota; kingdom Metazoa; phylum Chordata; class Mammalia; order Rodentia; family Cricetidae; genus Peromyscus; species Peromyscus attwateri. The sequence continues at coordinate 16,683 of CABHPP010140491.1, read as the reverse complement.
ATCACTCCAAGTGCTGCCAGAGAAAGCACAAGAAAACCCCTTCTGTGATTAGTTTCATGACATTGTTCGAAGAAGCACCCCCTTAAATAACATTTCCTTCCAATATCACAAAACACCACTTCAGACAGGTATTTGATTAAGCGCTGATGAAATAAATATTTGATGTAGGCAATAAAGTAAGCTCAAATGCAAAAGATGTGTCTTACAGTGCGTCTGACACTGAAATCCATCAGTTACTTACAAATGTCCTTTTGCCCTTTGTGGCCATGATAGTTAGATTTGAATTAAACATCTGATTAATTAAAAAAACTAAAACTTTTTCATAATATATGAGACTTTTTTCACACTGACTGAGACTTTCACTCCATGTAGCTTTTCTTGTAATTGGAGGTTTTCTCCAAAGGACCTTGCTGTCCACAGTGCCTTTGACATTGTGACGTCACTCACATTATGTGCCTGTCTCAAAGCATCATCGACTTCACCAACACACAATTTCCTTAGGAGGCAGTAGTCATAGTCCCAGTTATTAGAGGGTTCTCACTAAATCTATAACACACACACACAAGCACTTGCACATGTGCACACACACGAGTGCATGAACATGTGTACATACATACATACATCTGCACACACACATGCACACGTGCACACACATACATGAACATGTGTACATACATACATCTGCACACACACACATGTACACGTGCACATACATACATGAACATGCGTACATACATACATACATCTGTACACACACATGCACACGTGCACACACATACATGAACACGTGTACATACATACATCTGCACACACACACATGTACACGTGCACACACATACATGAACATGTGTACATACATACCTACATCTGCACACACACATGCACTTGCACACATGCACACACATACATGAACATGTGTACATATGTACATGTGCACACACATACATGCACACACACACACACACACACACACACACACACACACACACACTCTCCAAGCCTGTTGTGCTGGTGACTTCTCTTGCTCTTCAGAGACTGACAGCAGGGATTTTGCTGAGTCTCATTACTAGTCCAGTATCACATTGCTGCCCTTTCTCCAAAGCTAGAGCAGATTCTAGAGCTCAGAGTTCCCAACTTAGACCATCCGCCAATGCCAGAGTGAATGGCCTGCTTCACGGAGAGCAAAGTGTTCTACCAGTGATTACAGAAGAGGGTCTGAGGAATAGTGAACTTTCCAGGCACAAAATCCTAATATCTTGGACCAAGGAGCTGCAACCATCCAAACCGGGGGCTCCAAGCTGTGCTAGGAAAGACAAAAGGCTTCACACAGATGCCTGTCTTCCTAGCCAGGAAGGAGCTATCTGGCTTCAGTCCTATCTGGACCAGGAAGGAGCTTTGCAGATAGAGATAATAAGAAACACAGCAGAGAGTAGCCTGTGCAGCTCACTGTTAGCCACAGTCCACAGTTGTGAGTCTGGTTCCTGAGATGTCAGCACTCTAAAAGCCCCATGTGCACTTCTGGGATTCTCGAAGCTTCTGTCTGAAGCCGCAGGGCTGATGCCAATTATCATTGTGAGGGAAATGTTATAATATGAACAGGAAGAGCTTCCAGACTCAAAGGAAGGGATGTCTCCTGGTGAGGGCTGCCTATAATAACTGAGGAAGAGTTCCCATCTTACGGTCACTGTTACTCCCCATTCCCAGTTACCTTGAATGAGAAGGGGCCATGGAAAAATTTAGCTCTTTTCTACCTCAGGGGATTTTGTTCATGCAGTTTCCTGTGCCCAAAGACTTGTTTTCTGGCTTTCGGAGACCTGGCTCCTCTTCATTCATTAGATCAAATATCAGCTGCACAGAAGGTCCTTCCTCACCAATTGTGGAAGCAGCCCATCACTTTGATAATCTGCCCCAGAAACCCTGTCCATATCCTTTATGGTTGTTTTCATATTCTTTGTTTTCCTTACTCATGACCCACGTCTACATAGGGCTGAATGTCCATGGGGGCAGGGACAGCACCTTAGTGTCACCATTGTAAGCCTTGTACAACCAAAAGGTTGTTGAATGGATGTATTCCAGAATAGAATTGTCTGACGGAACTTTCTGGAATTATAGGCATGTTATCTATTATACACTGTTTTGTATGGAGTCCCTAATCACAAACAGGTACTGAGTACTTGAAATATAAGTAGTGTGTAGTATGTGTGTGGAATGAAACCTTCAGTTAAAGCTGTCATTAAGTTTAAATTAATATAGTCACACTGTAGGTAGTGGCTGCCATATCGGAGAGCACAGTTTTATAGCAGTCTTCTTGGTCTTCAGAAAGATACATAACCATTCCCCCAAACCTAGCTTGACCCAAACTATCCTAACTGTGAGGTTGGCATCTTTGTGAGCCACTTATGCAGCCTGGTGATTTCTATTATCAATCTTAACCATCTTTTTTTTAGATATAGATTATGGTATATGTTATAAGGCCAGGTAATTTGACCCATATTTATAATAAAATGTGCTAATATATTTCTATTTCATTTCATTGATGATTTCTGCATACATACAAAACTTAAGTTTCTTCAATTCAAGCTATTTTCAAAGTGTTTGTGTAACTGAAACATGAAAATGCCACACTATATGTCTTCTCCCTGATGCCGTGTGCTGTGGTCTTAGAGGACTCAGGGTGCGTCCGCTACTTTTATGCTATTTATCTTCATGGGTCTGGTACAGAGCAGCCATAGGGAAGATGCTTGATAAACATTTCTCAAATGCATAGGTAAATTGCAGAGACACTCTGTTCAGCTATTCAGGTGTTACTTTTCTTCATTCATTTTCTTAATAGAGGCAGACAAAGAAGACAGATAGATGCAGCATGGCAGGATGTAGAATAAAAGGCCTTTCTGTGATGTAGGCAAGATCCTGGGAGAGAGTAGCACAATCCTAGATCAGTGTAGCAGGAGAACCAAAGGCTCATATTTCGATCATGTCCAAGATTGTATTCGGTAGGTGCACTGGAAGCCTCACTGGGGCTGGGGAGATGGCTCAGTCATCCTTACAGGTGTGAGAACCTGCGTTCAGTCCCCAAAACTCATGTCAAAGGCCGGATATGGTAGTACATGTTTACACTCCCAGTGACTGGATGGAAGACAGACAAGTGACTGGGGCTCTCTAAGACAGCTAACTTAGTCTACCTGTCTAAGTTCTCAGAAATAAAAGATGGAAAAGATCTAAGGGACACAGGGGGCTGTCCTCTGGCCTTTGAACACACATGTATGTTCGGTTGGAGCCCTGGGCTGGCCCCAGCATGGCCCAGGAAGCCCCATCCCCCCTCTCTCTCTCTCTCTCTCTCTCTCTCTCTCTCTCTCTCTCTCTCTC
>CABHPP010140491.1:0-13307 GCA_902168425.1 Peromyscus attwateri | reverse complement strand
CTCTCTCTCTCTCTCTCTCTCTCTCTCTCTCTCTCTCTCTCTCTCTCTCTCCCCAAACCCCATCCACTCAGAGAATCTCGGAACAAAGGAAAGGCACTCTAAACCCAGTTCCACATTCTTGGCAGCTGCCTCAGTTTCCTCCCCTAATGCCACCAGATGCCCAAGTCCCCACCTAAGTGCTCAGTTTTTTACCATATTTGGCCAAAACCCAGCTTGCCTGCAATCTATAAAACTTCTTGCCTACAATCAATAAAACTGCCCTGCCATGGCTCTGGTGTGAGGCTTCGCTGGCCTCACTCTCTGAGACCAGTGAACCCACCCAGGAGTTGCTTTGCTCAATATACCTGTTGTTATACTTTTCCAGTTTGGCTTGATCTGGCTTACTGCACCAGCTGAGAAACTTACTATGGGAGGAGGGAGCAGACAACCTATTAATGTACACATGCAAACCTGCACGTATGTGGACACATGCTCATGAACACAGGCACACACATAATACACATACCAACTGTAAACATCCAACTGATTGACCCTAACACTCATTTTTAAAACACCACAATGGGAATGCTGTTGAAAAGATGGGAACTTCTTAACTGTCACAAAAGAATGTGCTCTGCATAAGGCTTGATCTGAATTCAGTCACACTTGAAGTTTGCAGTTCTGACTCTAAAGAACCTGGACCCCACATCTCCTCTCACTTTTTTTTTTTTGGCAGAGAATCACACTACTTATGTTTTTCTCTTTAGACAGCTATCTTGTCAATGGATTCAGACAGAGTTTGTGCTTATTTGGAAGTGCCAGTCCAGTAAGTCATTTCTGTGGGAATTACCAGGTGCCCTTCCCTTTTTCTTCCTTCTGTTCTGCCTTTACTCCCCCCCCCTTTCCTTCCTATGACCTGTCTCTTTGATACAATAGATCACAGTGAGAATTTCCTCATTTTGATCTAGTTAGAAAATAGTCCCATTGCCTCGGTGTTGACAGCAGATAGAGCAGATGCAGCTGGACTGCCCCAGGCCAGAAATCCTTTGTCTAAAACAAACAAACAAAAAAAACCTGCCTTTCCCAACTTCCCCACTGAAGCCTGTCTTCTGCTTCTCAACTGGAAAGCTAACCCCCAGGCATCATCAGGGGGCTGGTTCCTACAAGTCACAGTAAAAGGCAAAATTGAGCAAGATCCTTTGGCTGCAGGGCAGATTTCCCTGCACCCAATTTGTTAGGGATGACATTTCTGTTAACGTCCTTGTATTAAAACTGCATGATATTTTAATTCTACCAGGATATCACACCATAGCACTTAATAAGAGAGAGCCATCAAGAAGCATTACCAAAAAGATATTGGAGAACTTTCCTAGAGAGAGAGGGGGTAGAGAGAGGTAAGAGAGGGACAGAGAGTGGTGGGGGGAGAAGGGGAGGAGAAAGAGGCAACTCATAAAGCCAGATAAACTAACAATTTTTTGTTCTTTTTGTAGTTTATCACTCTTCTCATTAGGAGCTACGTGGAGCATCATTTTTTTTTCTTTAAATGGGCTAGATATTAAACCTTTTGCTCTATTGGATCAGACACCATTATATATCAACCAACTAAGGCCTCCACAGTGCCTATAAAGCATGTTTGAGAAAACGGACACTTTCTATTCTACTAAGTGACACATTTGCACAAGGCACAAAGCAGTTGACAGTCATGTGAAACCACAGGTAACACCACGACCAGGAAGAGTTAATTTCAGACATGACCAGGGGCTGGAGAGCTGGCTCAGCAGTTAAGATTTCTTAGTGAAGTTTAGTGTTGACTGTTCTTGAAGAGGACCCAGGTTTAGTTTGCAGCAAACACATCCAGTTCACAACTATGTAACTTCAGTTTCAGGGAATCTAGAACCCTCTTTTGGCCTCCTTGGGCATTGCATGCCTACATTGTACATTGGTACATGAAGGCACTTGTACATAAAAATAAAAGCCTCTTAAAGCTATGGCCATACAGCACTGAAGATCACACAAAGAAATTCTTTGTATATTTCTGTGATTGATTATAGGAGGAGGAAGAAAAATCTTGTCACCTTCCAGCTATACAGTTTTCTCAACCACAGAAGGCAGAAGCAACAGAGGTCTTCAGACTGATTTTAGAGATGGCAGTGAATTATAAATAACTCAGCACTCAGCACCTTCCATTTTGTGCAAGAACCCTCTCCAAAGCCAAGGATATCACCCCCTAAACTTAGGATTAAAAAAAATTAATTTGTATACAAAGTAATGCATTTCACTGTTACATTTGCATATCATTATACTTTGTTCTTATTCCCTCCCATACTGCCTTCCCTTTCCCCTCTAGGTCCCCTCCCCCCCTAAATTGTCCATCCTTCTGCTTTCATAACTCATATCCATTATTAATAAATCATTTGGAAGCATCTGGTTAAATAGGAGGGAGTAATTCCTTGCATAGCAGAATGTACTTCTCTCTATTCCTAGTTCTCTGACCCAGCAAAAATTACTGTCAACTATCTGTCCAACTGAGGGATATTGATTCTCATGTTGCCCTGGCAACACACGAGTTGTCAGGTCTATGTGACTCTTACACTCAGTGCCTAATCTGTTCCTCCTGGCTTTTGGATTTTGACACTTTCTAAGCCTTAATTAGTTTATTTGATGGGACTTGCACATTTTATTTTTATACTAAGTAGCTATTGAAAACACAGCCATCCAGAGAACAGATCACAGAGGCAGAAATCGGTTTGCTGTCAGGCCAACCAGAGATAACAAAGAGCAAGAAGGAAGGGGGAAGTGCAGACTCTTTTCCGCTCCTCAGTTACTGGGGAAAATCAAAACGGTTTTTGCCATCTGTCATGAAGCATGGTGTGAAAATTATGAAGCTGTTAGTTTTGATGGTTAAGGCACATTCTGCCACTATGATTAGATCAGAATAATATTACCTGGCCACCACAGGCTTGGATTGATGCTCATTAATGCTGTTTTTATGAGAGAATGCAAGTCCATCCTAACTTACTTTCCAGTGTAGATGTCTTCTGAGCAATCCATTAAGAGACATGGTTAAGTGGGCAGGATCGGGGTTCAGCTGAGGGTGTGGTAAATGGAGGAGTGCTATGCGGAGGAAGAAGCAACTTTATAAAGCGCCGGCATCTGGAGGAAACATGGCTCTAGAACAGCAGTCTTCAGAAAGGGGTTCACACAGCCCCTCAGGAGAGTGGAGTGCAAAGAGCATCTCGGAAACCACAGAAAAACTACTGTATCGATGAGCCTCAGAAAAGATTGCCGGTTTTCCTCTGTTGGCAGGTGCAGCAATGATGCCGAAGTTTTCATAGTGAAACTGCTAAGAGGTTTATCACACAGAAAGTGATGGGGTGAATAAGATCCATGTGTGTACACCTGTGAAAATGTCATACTGAAGTATGCTGTTTTCAATTCATTTATGTTAAGTCTCAAGGAGTAAAGTAAAAGAAAAAGAAAGCAGTCATACCCATGCCCATCTCGTATGCACACCCACATCGTCATACAGAAACATGTATACACACACAGGAGAAATTTCATTTATGAATGTCTTATCTAACATGATTTAACTTTTGATTTGATACTTGCAAGTGCAAACTTTTTGAATCCTTTGTGTAACAAAATGGACTAGCCACAGAGAACAGTTAGCAACATTTGTTGCCAATCATCAAATGTGAACTTTAAAGCAAAGTTTAGAGTTTTGGGAAAAATTTAACATATAAGGGTCACATTAATAATAATATTTTTGATGTTAGTCATTTATATGTGTCAACATTAGGAAGATTGTAGTGGGTAGCCATTCCAGCTTTAGTCTGGAAGTTCTAGGTCGATGTTACACACATGCATTATACTACAAATGCCGGGTGGTATAAAACCTTGCCCACTGAAAAAATACATTCAACATACAAGAAAGACCAACAGTCTTTAATGTAATAGCTTATAAAACATTAATCACTATGGTTTCTGATTACAAGTACTGCAGACAGTCTTAGACAAACTACCATGAGCCAAGTTTTAGTGTAGTATAGTATCAGAGGGATCCCCTACGACTAAGTGGGCACTGAAATCCTCATGTCTCACAACTACACAGTAGGTAAAGGAAGGAAAGACCCAGATACCCCCACCAAAGCAAACATGGGACACCAACTGAATGCCACGTAGTGAAGAGAATCTAAGTCTTCAGTTGTGCTAAGCACAAAGAAAAATTACACAAAAACTATAAGGCAGTGGCACTTTTAAAAAATACTTTGGGTTTGGAATATTCATGTATTTTTCACAAAAGTTTCAATTATAATGTAATGAGTTATTTTAAAAACTAAATATATTCAAAAATTTCTTAAAATTTTTAATATGGCTTATATGCAAACAAAAGACCAGAGACCACCAAATTTGTGAATGAGCAGCTAGTCTATACATGAGATTAAAGAGGAACTGCCCAACGTACTAAGACCACATAGTCTCAAAGATCACAAAAAAAAAAAAATCAAATTCCTGGAAATCTATTTTATTTATTTTTTTGGAGAGAAGAAACTGAAACTAATTAGCTAGAGGACAAAGTAGGGAGTGCACATCAACTTATAGACACAGTAATGACTTTCTAAGTAGGATTCGGGTAGTTCAAGAAACAGGATGAACAACTGATAAACAACGTAGATTTCATGGATGTCATGAAACAAAATAACATCTGTCCAGCAAAGGAAATTGTCAGCTGTGTGAAAAGGCAGCCCAAGGAATTGGAGAAAATTGTTACCAGCTGTACACCTGACAGAGTGTTAGTATCAAGAGCACACAAACAACTAGAAAGGTCTCAGTGCCAGCCAGGCAGAGGTTGGTTCCCTAGATTATTGGTCATAAATGCCCACAGAAGTGTCCCAAACAGTATAGAATATTGCCATTGCTCTCCATTTCCTACCATAACTAGCTGGTAACACTCTATTTTTGTTAGGAACCTAAACTAGCACAGTCATCCTAGAAATTAGTCTGGTGATTCCTAAAATCAAAACAAAAACATGGAAAGAAAAATGCCATAGAAGTCAATTCACCATATGAACTAATTATACCAGTCTTGGCAGCACAGTGTGGAGTGGGGAGGGGGTCTCATGATGAGGATAGATGAGAAGCTATTGGCAATTGTTAGGTGGTGGGAGAGGGTGGGAAAGGGAGAGTTACTTTCTTATTTTAGGAATATGGGTACTGTCCATACTCGAGTGGATGACTCTATATCTGTGTGCATATGGGCAGCAATAATTCAGCTTTGTGGGTTAAAAACACAAAAAGTAAAATTTAAAAAGTTAAAGGGGGCATAAGTATGGGAAGGTGATATGATGAGGGTTGGGTCCTTGGAGGAAGAATAGATTAAAGAAAAAAAGGAAACACTATTTCATAAAGAGGCCGAAACTCTTTCCCCAAGTACAGACCATACAATTCCAGAACAAAAAATAGATGGTTCAGGCTTAGACCAATGACAGTTGTTCTCTCTTCTCAGGTAAGATACATTTCTTTCTATTTTTTTTTATCTTGTAAAAATTGGCTCTACTAAGCCTTTCACAGTATAGTACCTTGGTAAAGAGCATTTCACTTCATATTAACACCTAGGCAACAACAATGGTTTGTAATTTGGTAATCTATAACATCAAACACAATGTATGGTGCCCAAAAGCAAAGATCAATGTGTAATGGGTGATTCCAACTTTGAATGGACACTACTTCCTATGCAACCCTAAATGGTAACAATAGAACTCTTCTGCTGATATGCTTTATATTGCTTGAATGACAATCACTAATTCCAATATGACTAACACATACCTGTGGTGGTATTGTGTTCCCCAAAATATTGTGCACCCTAATAAACTTATCTGGGGTCAGAGACAGAACAGCCACTAGATACAAAGGCTAGAAAATGGTGGCACTCACACCTTTAATCCTAGCATTCCAGAGGCAGAAATCCATCTGTTCAAGAATATAGCCAAGCATGGTGACTCACGCCTTTAATCCCAGAAAGCGAGCCTTTAATCCCAGGGAATGATGGCAGATAGCAGAAAGGTATATAAGGCATGAAGACCAGGAACTAGAAGCATTTGGCTGGTTAAGCTTTTAGGTTTTGAGCAGCACAGTTCAGCTGAGAGCCATTCAGATATGAGGACACAGAGGCTTCCAGTCTGAGGAAACAAGATCAGCTGAGAAGTTGGCCAGGTGAGGTTAGCTGTGGCTTGTTCTGTCTCTCTGATCTTCCAGTGTTCACCCCAATACTTGACTCTGGGTTTGTTTTATTAAGAAGACTCTTTAAGATTCATGCTACACATACCTATTGATAGCCTAAGACACTGAGCTTCTGGCAGACAGGTTGAAATCCTCCTTCAATGTTACACTTCCAGAGTATCCGATTAAAACCCAGCTATACTAGTATCAGAGCAATGTTGAAAGGCAATACATCTTGTAACAATGTGAGACAATGATTCAGACTTCACATAAAATATTATCCCATAAACAGAACATTTATCATCTAGGCAAAACAAGGCAGTTAAAGAACTCTGCTCTGGTATATGCTGTGGTGATATATTGTGTACCCTAATAAAATTTGCCTGAAGATCAGAGGACAGAACAAGCCACTAGCTTAAACATAGAGGCCAGGCAGTGGTGGCACACATCTTTAATTCCAGTATTTGGGAAACACTCACACCATTAATCCCAGCACTAGGAAGGAAGTGATGGCTGGGCAGAGAAATGTATATAAGACTTGAGGAGACAGGAACTAAAGGTTTTGCGGCTGAGGAAGCTTTTTCAGCTAGAAGGCTTTTCGGGCTGAGGAGTTCTAGAGGTAAAAGGTGGCTTGTTCCTTTGTCTCTCTGATCTTTCAGCATTTACACCAATATCTGGCACCGGGTATTTTATTAAAAAGACCATTTAGAAATTCTTGTTACAGTATGTTTCTTGGAACAACTCTAACAGAGTCTCATCAGTTTGGACGGTCCCACAACCCATTACCCAACTGGGAGGCGTTACCTTGACAACTGCATCTGCCGTCGTCATCGTGTCTGCCTATCACAGAATGAGGAGATCGAACAAAAGCAATTGTTAAAATCTGGCCTGGACCTCATCTATATTTCCTCATGCAATGTGCTGCTTCTTCTGAACTTTTGAATTTGTGGCAGCCTCAGAGAAAGGATGTGAAGGGTAAGATCAGATGGCTTTCTCAAGAGACTGACCTCTGTTCCTCACCCTTCCAAGTAGAAGACGAGCTTTCACTTGCCTTGGTCTTTATCATCTTTTGTTTAGACACAAAGGTGGTGACTTTATGATGGCTTTGGCAGACTACAATTTTTGTAGGATACAAATCAATTTTATTGTACAAAATTAAGGTTTTTTATATTCCTAAATTTATTAAGGCTAAAAAATAATATCAGTAGCAAATATCTCTAATGAACTTTATTTTATATCCTTCACAGAAACTGTTAAATGTTTAGTTTCATTTTCTCCACTACTGAAAAAACTTAGCAAAATAATCTGGCAAAAGATATTATAGGGAGACATACTATAATATTTGTGTCTCAGTGATACAATTGCCTGGTGTGCTATGGTCCTGATATCAGTCTCTGGCACTTCAATAATAGCAGTATATAAGAAAATAAAATAATAAAAATAATTATTAGGAAATACCATAAATTACATCAAATGAAAATATCCCAATATTGTTTTAGTTTGATCTGCATAGTTTGAAATGGTATGGTCCTAAATTCCTGAGGAGTTTTGGTCAGTTGACATTTCTAACCAACTCACAATATTTGTGTGTTTTACATATATGCATGCGTGTGTGGCTGCACATGTGTTTGAAAGCCAGAGGTTGATCTTCCTCTATTGTTCTTCATCGTCTACTTTAAAAGCCTTTTGCTGAACCTGGAGTTCACCAATTCAGCTAAACTATCTGGCGGTGAGTTCCAGGATCCTCTTGTGTTCGCCACCCTCGTGCTGAGTTACATGAGCTCTTGCTCCCGTGTCTGGCTTTTCACACAGGTGCTGGGAAGCCTGTCTCAGTCTGTGTTGTTTACTGACTGAGTCAACTCTGCAGTTCCCAACTTATTGTTTAAAGTTCAACAAAGGCTGTATCGTGTATGCTAGATGCTAACCACACTTCCTCAAAGCTAGGGACCATTACGCTGCGGTTCAGTACTCTTCCCCGTTAAGGAAGAAAATGCACTGTGGAAGGTGATGGAGACGATCTGGGCTGTTTCCTTGCCTGAGCCAATGCTCTGGCATTTATTTATAGTAACAGTTCATCCCATGCCTTGGTTTTCTCATTTCACTTGTCAGCAAGAAAACCATACATTCTAAGTGCTGTAGAAGTAACTGTCTTATTAAATAAGAAACACAGAGCCAGTGCAAAGATGAAAGCCCAAGAGGTCAGAGATAAGAGCCTTACCCTTCACTGCTCCAGCTATCCTCTTCAGCCAAGAGACCTACTTCCTGTGTGTTTGTCTTTATATAGACTTTCTGTTCTGCCTTATCATTGGTTGTAAACCCAACCACATGACCACCTGTCACTGCCTGTCTGTACAGACCTCCAGGTCTTCTATGGTTGGTATTGAGATTAAAGGTGTGTGTCTCCATGCTGGCTATATCCTTGAACACACAGAGATCTGTCTAGCTCTGCCTCCCAAGAGCTGGGATTAAAGGCATGCACCACCACCGCCCAGCTTCTGTGATTGCTTGTTATTAGCTCTGACCCCCAGGCAACCTTATTTATTAACATACACATAAAATCACATTTCAGTACAAATAAAATATCACCATAAGGTGCTGCATCAGAATCTGTTTTGCAGACTATATTTGCATTTGCTTATAAGAAAATAGAATTGTTTTACCAGTTTTGAGGTATGTGTAAATGACATCAGTTCTTCAAACAAAACCTGCTTCTGTCCTCATCTTCACAGCCAAAATGGGGAATCTGATCACAAACAAAGCTATTATAAGTTTACAATGGATTTTGTTGATGTGGATTTTATGATTTAGCCCAATATCCATGTTGTATGTTATAAGTGTCAAAATACTGCCAAATACATCCCTTACTATCAGTTAAGTGGCCCAGAATTTTGTTTCGACACTTAATGCTAAATGACAATAGTATATATGCCAATCGCTACTTTCTTCTCATTAACAGATTAATTTTTTCTAAAACTTTTATGTTAAACAACTATAAAAATACTTTAAAAACACATTCTTCCATTTATCTAGCAGCTAGACAATGGGCTCCTCAGAGACTTCAATAAGAACCAAAACGGAAAAAAATTATGCTTATTTATATTTCTTAATATTTCTTCTTAATTTTATTCCTCCCCACATTCCCATAATCTTGTAAAATTATTATTCACTGAAGACAAAGATCCCTCCTGGGCCCTCTGCTTTCCTTCCTTCTCACTTTAGATTTAAAATATGTGAAGAAGTTTATTAACAGGAAGAAAATGCAATTGCACCTCTTAGCTTGTCGGAGGGACAGTGGTCTGGTGCCCGCCACAGGAAGACTGCCTCACACCCTGAATTTGCACTGAATGCCTTTTTAATAAAGCTGAGAGAATCTGTTTTGGAAGAGAAGTCATCCTCAAGGAGAAGACGGGCTGCTGTTCTCATGCACTTGGGTTGGTACAAAGCTGAACAGTGAGTACATAGTGCTGATCTTTGCCTGACAGCTACCTATCCTTGTGCCTAAAATACATTTTTCTTACCGTAGCCAAGTATGTGTTACACTTACAATCCAATTTGCACCATTCAGAGCATGGCTCCTGTTCACAATCCTACACTTTCCTTACCACTGTCTGGTCCCAGGAATTGCTATTAGTCTCCAGAGAAACCCCACACCTTGAACCTACATGGACTGGAGGCTAGGATTGGAAGGCCTGCTTTTCTCCAGTGGTCACAGTTGACAGGGTAAGCCCTGGAGATTTAATGGTTTTATTTAAATCTTGCTCTTGACCTACCCTGGGTCACTGTTCCATCTCTGAGCTCCTCTGTCCTAATCTATTGAATGGGAACAATCATAAAACCTCTTACAAAACACTGAGGAGTAGGCCAGAACCCTGGAAGCTACACAGCCCAGTGCCTGATGAACATTAAGTGCTCAGTACATGTTTCCTACAGCTACTAATACATAATCATTGTCACATCTTTCATGCAACAGAGAACATTATAAATGTGTGATATGAACTTTATTTAATTCCTTACCGATCCATAAAGTTGCCACTGTTAGTAACTTCATCATGTAGATAAGCTCAAAAGAAGGGAGATTGAATGAGTTGGACAGGATCACTCAGCTCACCACACAGAAGAGACAAGATCAAACTGCAGAAGCCAGGCTCATCATCACAAGGCTGTGTTATCTCTTTTACTACCAGATAGCACATAACAAGTACCTGTGAGTCATCTCTCTTAATTACAATGTTTTATTTACAGTAGCAATGTAAATTAATACAACAAAAGCTGTTCATATTCCTGTCTTTCCCATGCAGCATCTGAAAATACAGTAAAACATGGTTGTTGATCTTCATACCTGCAAAAGAATGAGAGAAAGTGGTCCATGTTATTTGGTGGCATGTTAAATGTAACTTTTCCCCTTAATTACATTATGTGTTTGTTATATAGAGTTCAAATAACACAGAAGTATGCAGAGGAAAATAATGGTTCAGTTCTTCCCATCGCTCCCTCCTAATCCCACCCCCCCTGGGGAAACGTGGACCACATGTTAGCAGAAAAACTTCAAACTCCTTTCCTATTTAGAGTAAAACTGAAGCAAAAGTATGGATCTCTCATCAGAATCTGTGAACAAAGATGAATAACGCCAAATTGAGAAGACTCAAGGGGTTAAATGTGCACATCTTTTCCCATATTAAATGCAAACATCCCTCAGTAAATGGCCTTTGCATATGTTGCTCCTACTGTGGCCATTTTAGTATGACCATGCCTCCCCATAAGAATTAGGTAAATAGTACCCAGCTTTAGACGTTTGTGTCACATGATACATAGAAACTGAACAAATTTACTGCATCATTCAACACTGTTCATAGTACTATATTCATTTTGTATTCTTTCCACAACTTTGCATCTCTATTACTTCCTTGTTCCAAATATCTTTCCTTATATGTCCTCTCTTACACCTAATACCTATTTGTTCTTCAAATAATCGATCATTTGCTACCCTTGCAAAGACTTTGATTACTTTTGCTACTAATTCCAGGTCTTTAGGAGCAGAATTGATGAAAATGAGCTGGTACTCCCCACAAGCAAAGCTTTTATTAGGATGACTCTTCAAGTAAGATGCAGCTGTGACCAAGATCAGACTGGTGGCTCTCCCTTCAAAGCTAATACAGGGAGCATTCCGTCATGAGAATGTGGGAGAGATTTCATGTTCCAAACATTAATGTATTGGACTATCGTCAGATAGTCATCAGTGTTCGTGATTTAAAATTTCAAGTAAGTTGTCAAAATGATCTCCCTACAGCTTACAGGTCCTAAGGAAAAAGAAAGTCAGCATAAACAAGATTTACTAACTTGGGGCCTCCCAATGGACTCCAGAGATCATTAAACTCCCTGAAGTGATAAATAAAATCAAGCAAATGTCCCCATGTACATAGAGTGGTTGAAGAATAGGTGCGTGACTTTTATCAGGTTGGTGCCTCCAAAGGTTGAAAAACCATGGTGTAGATCACAGGAACAGACAGAAAGGAAAGTGTTCAGAAAGGGGCAGGGGCTCATGTGCCGTGGGGGAGTGGCTCTTGCTATAGATGGAAGGTTTTGTACAAGAATGAGTTTCTCCTCCATTTTCAGCAGCTGCTCAGGTGCCTGACATTAACAAACTACCTTTTGATATTTTTCAATGACCATACCTCCCTTTCTTCTGGCCTGGGTTTGCAGTGCAGAGTGGTGTAATGAAAAAAGTAACAAGAAAAGTACCTCAGGCTAGGAAGGTTTACACACAAATGAGGCTTGCACATCAATATGTTCTCAAAGCTCAGTGCACCATTCCACCCACACTCAGTTAAACACACAAAAACGGCACTGTGAATCCCTCTTTCTGTTAGTATGTGCTGTGTATAACTGGTGTGAATGAACCTTATCATAAAACATGCCATGCACAGAGCCCTTCAGAAGACATTAGTAAGAAGGATTCCTGAGAAAAAATTCCTAACCTCCAAAGAAGCCCAATGTGTGGAGCTCATTATTTCTGAAACCTGGCAGGCCCTAAAAGAAAAAAAATCATTTTTGCTGACTTAAATTAGAAGTGGTTTTCCACCAAATATGGGGTTGAGTAACAGACAATGCTCTCAATAATTATGAACCCATCTTGGGATGAGGTTGAACCCTGAGGCGTTTAGACAGATGTCAATTCAAATGATGGGAGCAACTACCACTTTGTAAGCATAGAAGCAAATTCAGGATTTCCTGGGATTCACAACTGGGTTTTAGTCCTGAGCCTGTCACTTATAGGTAGGTGACCCTGGACAAATCAGCTGTTCTGATTTTCCTCACTTGTAACATAAGCAGGTTGGAGCTTGTCTCCACTCATTCTCTTCTGGATATAACATTTGATAACTCAAGTGGCACTTGTAAGACACTGAAAGGATAAAGATTTCTGATGGACAGAAAAGCAGTAAGGGAAGAGACATATCTATGTTTAAGAAATGAATCCCTGGAAACGCATGCTGGATTATGAGTCTGAAGTGGTTCTGACTGTTTTATTAGAGATGTGTAGACGTGTTATCTTGGACAACTTAAAGCCAACATTTAAGCTATATCTTTCTCTGGCTTAAGGATACACGGGGATATATAAACAAACACCTAAGTAAGATGGAATCAACATTTAAAAGTTGTCTGTGTTTTCTTCATTTCCAAGAACCAGAAATCTCTTTAACAGTTCCTCTTTGTACTGGGCGTTTTGGGCACGGACTTTTAATCTCAGCACTCAGGAGGCAAAAGGAGGTGGATCTCAGTGAGTTTTGGGCTAGCCTGGTCTATATAGTGAGTTCTAGGCCAACAGGAGTACATAGGGAAAGCTTGTTTAAATAACAAAGTTTCTCTTAGTATGTAACAATTCTTATTGGTCCTCTATTATATCACAATCTAGGACAGTGGTTCTAAATCTTCCTAATGCTGAGACCCTTTAATACAGTTCCTCATGTTGCCTTGACCTCTAGACAAAAAATACTTCATTGCTGATTCATAATTGTACTTTTGCTACTGTTATAAATTATAATATAAATATCTGATATGCAGGATATCTGATATGCAACCCCTATAAAAGGGCTGTTTGACCCCCAAGGGGT
>CABHPP010140490.1:0-55849 GCA_902168425.1 Peromyscus attwateri | reverse complement strand
CCCTTGCTCATAGAATCCTTCTTCTCTCTCTTCAACTGGCCTCTTGGAGCTTGGCCTGGTGCTTGGCTGTGGATCTCTGCATCTGCTTCCATCAGTTGCTGGATGGAGGCTCTATGATGACAGGGTATTCACTGATCTGATTACCGGAGTAGGCCAGTTCAGGCACCCTCTCCGCTATTGCTAGTAGTCTGAGGTGGAGTCATCCTTGTGGATTCCTGGGAACTCCCCTAGCACCTGGTTTCTCCCTATCCCCATGATGTCTCCCTCTATAATGATA
Source organism: Peromyscus attwateri (assembly GCA_902168425.1). NCBI lineage: Eukaryota > Metazoa > Chordata > Mammalia > Rodentia > Cricetidae > Peromyscus > Peromyscus attwateri. The sequence continues at coordinate 55,572 of CABHPP010140490.1, read as the reverse complement.
TCTCTTGCACTCTGTCCCTGTTCCATCCTGTTCCCCTATGTTCTCATCCCCCATCCCCCACCTTCCATTGTCCCTCGCCCTGCCCAGTCTACCTATGGAGATCTCATCCATTTCCCCTTCCCAGGGTGATCCATGCATCCTTCTTGGGGTTCTCCTTGTTAGCTAGCCTCTCTGGAGCTGCCCTCACAGTGTTCTTATGAGTCCATGCTATTAACACACAGCCAGAAAATTCTCAAACCTGCACCAAGGCTGACTGTGCCGTGGGCTCCACAAAGGTGAATCCTATCCTTCCCTTCCACTCCAGTTCCTCCCTGCAGCCACCTCCTCTCTTCCACTGGTGACTAGTGGTGAATTATACTCCAACAGCACTGTTGTGGCCTTGGCAGAATGCCAGGAGAGAGCCAGGCAGGGCCGTGCTGTGGCATCTGTGATGGCCACAAGTGTCTTGGATCCTAGTCCCAACCCCACCCTGCCAGCTGCTGCGCAGTTTTCTGTGATGTCCCCAAACCAATCCGAGTGTCAACTTTAATGTGATTTTAAAAAAAAAGAGTGGGTTTCACAAAGCCACCCTGTCCAGTCTGCTGCTCCAGCCAGCTCTAGGGTTGGAACCGAGTGGATGGAGGCAAGCCAGTTCAGAATGCAAGACTGCCCACCAAAAGGGTCTGGTTTCAGCCACTCTGCCAGAAGCTGCAATTGCTTTAAGGACCACGAGCGAGTGAACTGAGCGCGAGCTCTGGCCAAGGGGTGGGGACATAATCCAGCGCAGGGGTTAGTTAACCCAATGACCTGTACGTTTTCTTGCTCACATCCACACACCACAGATAGCCTACAGAGGACTCACACTGAGAAAATCTCTTAGTCTTCCAAATTCTTTTCCTGGTTTGTTGAGTAGCCAAGGTTTGGGTGGGGCTTTCGTGAATAAAACGCTCTCCTTCGTTTTCCCTCCACCAAGGAACATGGTGAAGCGAGTCGCAATTGTAGGAGCTGGGGTCAGTGGCCTGGCCTCCATCAAGTGCTGCCTGGAGGAGGGGCTGGAGCCCACCTGCTTCGAGAGGAGCGATGACCTCGGAGGACTTTGGAGATTCACCGTAAGTAAGGGATTCACGTGCTTTTATCTGCCTATTGGAGAGTGGCTTAAAAAGACTGGAAATGTCTGCTGAGTGGCGACCATTCAGGAGGGACCCTGAAATTGTGAATGGTAAAAAGAGATACGGGCAGAGCCTACACTCTAGAGTCTACAGGGAGGTGCCAGCCACCTTATAACTGTCCAGGGTGAAGAGGAAGAAATGCCCCCAGAGAAGCCCACAATGTGGAGAGGAAAAAGTAATGCCTGGGTCTGACCAGGAAGGCATAAGGCAGGAGTGGGGGACCAGGATGGGGGAGGGGTAAGTTGGGGGAGGTTGGGGTGGGGATTCTGCACAGAACAGAGTCTGCAGAGAAACTGAGCTGCCTCTAGTCACATAGTTTCTGGGTCCCGCTTCAGCTGTGACACAGTGACACAGGGTTCAGTGAAGCAGGAGTTCCATAACCAAGATCCCGCTGCCTGGACAAAGGTCGTCCACACCAAAAACAAGCAGTAGAGAATGTGAGTCTGGGCAAAAGAGATGTTTCGCTTCTGGAATCTCAGTGGGGTGCTAGTGTGAATGGGTCAATGGTCTGGAAAGCCCACCCTTGGCTGGCCTGGAGCCCTAGGGGGGTTCACAACAGCCCTGCTTTGGGCCAATGAAACCCCAAAGCCAAAAGAGAAAGTGTCCTTTGGGCTCCAGCATTCAGCCAGGGAAGTAGTTTGTTTTTTTAAAACTCTCTGCAGTTTCAAGGCGAAAACATTTCCCATGAAATTTAGGCAAGCTGTCAAGAGCTGGGGAAAGGAGTGAGTGTCAGATAGCCTGGCTGGGGATCCCCTGAGAAACATTCCCCATTATAGAAGCCAGGAACTTGGAACTGAAATAAAGTAATTCTTTTCTAAATCAGAGAGCAAAACTCCAGAGAAGCCAATGTTGCCTGTTTACGCACAGTGGGCAGGCGTGGCTCACATAAAAACACATGTGTCTTAAGATGTGCCTGGCTACCAGACATGATCTTTGATGTATAGAAATTTTCCAAAGGGGTCAGACAAAGGAGCTCTCCCAACCCCATGATTTAAACTATATGTTCTGACAGGTTAACAAACCCTCACGTGCTAAAACTCCTCTTCCAATTCATTGTAGGCATTACTGATTAAACAGTTGACATTTCCATGATGACTATCAGTATGCCAGATGAGTATCTCTTGATCAGTAAATGTTGAGAACTGACTTGAAAAAAAAAATGAAACTGTTCCATTAAATTCAGAGTTATTTGGCTAAGGTAAATTTCAGTCAAAACAAAAAGCGAGTCCAAAGATCAAAAGCTGTACTTAGCCCTTGAGACACTAGACAAAAATGCTCAGGGAGGTCATGTAACTATTAACCCTAAAATTCATTTTCCTGAGAATCAGGAGATATTAGTCTCGATCCGGTTGTGCCCAACTGATGTGAGCAGATCAAACATCTGCTCAAAGAGCCCAATATGAGGATGCAAAAAGGAGAAGGATTCTCTGGAGAACTGTTAGCAGAAGAAAGAAGGCGAATACTCTTGGAAGTCACAAACAGTGTTGTAGGTGTTGAACTGAGGGCAGGATCACAACCAGTGCTGGGAAACCAGAAAAGTTACAGAGAACGGACAGCCCGTGACGGGTGTCGGAGGAGTCCAGTAAACGGAAGAGAGCATGCTCAGAAAATAATAAGGTTATTTATTGGTGCGTGCAGTACACATAAGAGGAGTAATAGAAGGGAAATGAGTGGATGAATGTCTGGGTAACTCCCATAGCAATGCAGGAGAGCAAAATATAGGAAATTCTTTGCTGCTGCAACTGCTGCTGCTGTTATTGTTATATTTGAATGTATGCATGACAGAAAGGCTCAAAGATGACTGTAGCTGAAGACTGGGAGTCCCTAGATGACAGGAAGTGATTGAATATGCCAGTCCAAACTGAGACACCATCCTGTCAGAAAAAGAAGGGAGTGGGACTGTAGGCACAAGAAAGGGGGTTAGTCCAGGAAAGACAAAGAGATAAGATGTACTCTTCCCCACAGACTGGAGGAAGGGAGAGGGAGCACAGGGGAGGGAGCACAGGAGAGGGAACACAGTCAGCCACGCTGAAGCAGAGAGGTGAGAAGATGAAGGTGCACTAATATCAGAGGCCTCAGTTCTCACTGGAAAATACAGCAGTTTTGTGGGGTGAAGAGGGTATAGGGGTGGGAAAGGGAATTAGAAAATGAAGACAGTCATTTTAAAAAAGAATTATGTGGGAGAGGGATGGGGGCGAGCTCAGAGGGTAAAGTGCTTGCTGCACAACCATGAAAACCTAAGTTTAGATTTCCAGCACCCATGGGAAAAGCTGGGTGTGGTGGCTCAAGCCTGCAATCCTAGGGTGGGGAGACAGAGACAGGAGGGTCTTGGTGGCTTGCTGGTCAGCCAGCCTAGCCAATCAGTGAGCTCTATGTTCAGTGAGAGGCCCTGTCTCAAAAAAAAAAAGGAATGATAGAGGAAGATACCGAACATCGAGCTATGTCCTCTACAGGTGTAGCGCGCGCGCACACACACACACACACACACACACACACACACACACACACACACGAAATGTGATAAGCCACTAAAAGAAAGACTAACAGGATTATCTAGCAGCTGCCAAGTTAAAATGGCACCCAGATACCAAGACATTTCCTCTCTATGACTTCATTTATAAAATGAAACCGAGTTTGACAAATGGATTAATGCTAAATGGATTTCCAAGGGTTGGGATTAAGGAAATCTTCCCCATCATCTAGCATCTCTCTGTATATACAGCAGCCTGGAGGCACCGCTGCGATACCTTGAAAGTCCCTGCACTAGGCAACCTTGAAGGTGTCTTCCAGCTCTAATGCACTATGAGTCCCCTGAGATATTCAGTCCCCCTCTTTCCCCAACACACACACACCACCCGCTACCACCACCAACAGCAAAGATTCACTCAAAAACATCTTGGGATTCAGAGTAGGTAAGGTACCCCATTCAAAGCCAAAGAATTCAGACAGCTTCCATTTCCAAATAGGAAGAGAGCACAAATGTTATAAAGATTATGAATTCATTCATTTAATTGGCCACTCCTAGGATCATGATTCTGGTCCTCCTAGTTATCACAGCAGACAAAGGTTGGGGTGAAAAGGTAAGGGCATCATAGACTGAGGCAGGAGTGAATGGAAATCACTAATTTAAAAAAAAAGGCAACACATTGGTAAAGACTACTTCTGACTGACTGCCACTCAAGTGGATAGAGAGCATATATAAGAAACACCTTTGTCACAGTGAGCCTCCCTGGCAGCTGAGGGAAGAGGAGAGGCTCACACCAGTGGCACTACTGTCTGATGGTCTCAGTTATAAAATAATAGCTGGGGTTGTAACTTAGCTGCTAGAAGACAGGACACATGAAGCCCTGGGTTCAGTCCCCAGAAACCAGAGGAGTAGTCCATGCCTGTGATTTCAACACTCAGGAGGTAGAGGTAGGAAGATTGGAAGGAAGGTCAAGGTCATCTTCAGCTGCACAGTAAGGGGCCAGCCTGGGCTACTTGTCACCCTGTCTCCAAAAACAATAAAATAGTTGAAGGAAAGTAATTTGAGGGTTTGTCTTGCCACTAATAATAAATATTGCTTTTACAGAACTTGACTGTAGGAAGGGAACTTGGCAGGTAGTCTTTGAGTAAAACCACAGCAGCATTGTCTAGAGAGGATTAACAGTACTGGCTGACGAATACCCCATGACAGATTTTAGGACTTAGCCACCATCCAAAGGATGATACCTTCCTGTCTGTATATCAAGATCTTCACATACATCCTTTCATTTATTCAGCAAATATTTATTGATAGCCTACTATGAACTTTCCCTCTATTTTTATTTTCAATAAGGGGAAAGGTGAAACATAAAAATAGGTCATTCCTGTGAATCGTTGAGAAATTGTTCCTCAGCTCTTGCTTCCTTAGACTTGGTTAACTTGATTCCTATAACCTTTTAAAAGGTATTTTCATGTATTACTGTGTGTGCAAGTGTCTGACCGTCAAAGCATACCTTTGTGGAATCACCTTCACATGGGTTCTGGGGAACAGACTCAGGTCACCAAGCTTGTGTGGTGCCATCTCACTGGCCCCTACAACCTTCTTTAAAAGTCTTAATTCTAAAACTTCAATAGTCTTGGTGGGTTTCATTTTATTCATGTATTCTAATAACATTTATTGAATTCCTGTTATCCATATTGGAGTACAGTAGACAAACTTCTCCCCTCACTGAGCTTAGATTCTTGGACTACAACAGATTTCCTCAAAGGTTTCTACAGCTCTCCACAGACCCAAGAGCTGGTCCCTGTCCTTCAGGAAGAGTGACTGTCACCAGGAAGCAGTGTGGGAAATGGTGATGCATTCTCTCACTTACTGCTACATCTCAGTTGTTAGGAACCGTATTACCATCTTTTTTCTTTTTTATGATATAATTAAAGTGTAATTAAAATTTTAGTAAATAATATAAAATAAAGATATTTTGTATAGAATTCTCAAAGAATTAATAAAATATCATTTCAAAAGATTATATTTTTACTTCATGCTTTGTGGGGTTTTTTCTCATTTTCATTGTACTTTAAGTATTTAACACAATATGTTTTGTTCATAATCACCCCTCTCCCCCAGCTCCTTCCAGATCTACTCCCCTGTCCTACCCACCCCTATGTCCCACCCCCTGTTTTTTAACAGTTGAGTCCAATTTGTGCTTTCCATATACTCTTGAATGTGTGACCTTCTATCGGACTGTGGTCAACCTACCATCATTATACCTTTAATGAAAACTGACTCTCCCTCCCCCAGTAGCCCCTCTCCTAGGGATTGGACTTCCTATCCACCTTTCTTTTCCATGCTGGGACTTTTGTGGCTTGAGCTAGAGTAGGATCTATACATGTTGTCACAACACCTGTGAATTCATAAATGTATCTGCCTTTTTGTGTCCTGTCTACCCTGGACTTTTACACTACCCCTGGATTTTACAATATTTCTACCCTTTCTTCTACAATGATCCCTGAGAACGGGGAGTAGGGGGTGTGATATAGATGTACCACTGAGGGGTGAGCATTCTTCAGTCTCTAGGACTGGTTCTTGGCTCTATAAGGTAAAAGATATGGGTTTACTCTTGTGTAGTGCGATTTAAACCCAATCAGAAAGTAGTAGTTACTGCCATGATGTTTGTGCTACTATTGCAAGAGAGTGAGCCTGTCTTGCTAGTCCAGTCATTATAGTAACTCACAGCGTTCACTGTTGGGTAAGACTGATGATTTCTTTTCTTCTCCAATAGCGTGCATAGTACCTTCTAGCACTCTGAAAGCTAGCCTGCATGGATGAATCTCCTAAGCCAATACCAGTTTGATTTCTCCATGTTCTGTGGCTCAACTATGGGGTGTCTCCAGCAATAGTGTCTTACTGTCAAGTCCGGAGGGGAAAAAAGAGGACTGGCAATGGCCCCTACTGTTTGTGGGTCTGTGAGTCCACGAAGGCAAAAAACTTCAAAAGAGATAACCCGCTTCTGGCACTGGACTTTTTATTTGTAAGCCTATAGTGTCTAGTAGGGGCATTGTCCTCTCATTATAAGGTAACTCTTCTCATTTGTTTATATGTACATATTTTAGGAAGCTTTTACAATAGTAGGTTTCTACTTTTTTGAAAGGTCTTTAAAGCTAGCCATCCCTCCCCGTATTTCCACCTCTACCTTTCCTACACAGTCACTGCCCCAATTTAGCCCAGCCTGTTCCATTGTTCCCATTTAACCCTTCACACCATCACACTCTATTTTCCCTCTCTTGAAAACCATGCCACCACGGTCCCTTACTAATTTCATGATCTTTATGGATATTCCAAATGAAATACATATATCTGAAGATTAAAAGCCAATATCCAAAAATGAGAGGAGGAAAAAATGTGACATAAGTGTTTCCAGCTCCATCCATTTCCCTGTGAATGCCATACTTTGGTTTCAGAGCTGAATTCCATTGTGTAAATGTATCACATTTTCATTTTCCATTCATCAGTTGATTGACATCTAGTCCACCTCCACTTCCTGGCTGTTATGACTAGAGCATCAGAGAACGTAGATGACTGGGACCCTTTGGGTATATGCCCATTGATTTCCATAGTTTCTGCACCAGTTGGCATTGCCACCAACAATCAGGAGGCGTTCCTCTTTTCACCACATGCGTACCAACATTTTTTGCATGTGTTTTACTCTTGTTTTTAATCTTAGCCATTTTGACCAGGGTAAGATGAAATCTCAAAGTTGTTTTAATTTTCATTGCCCTGATGCCTAAGGATGTTGACCATTTTAAAAAATGTTCCTCAGATATTTGTGTTTATCCTTTTGTGAATTCTCTGTTTAATTCCGTGCCCCATTTTTTTTTGCTTTTTTTATTATATTTTTATTATTTAAAGCAACTTTTAGATTTAAATATATTTTGATCATATTCTTTCCCCTCCCCCAGGTCCTTCCAGATACTCTCCCCACCCACCCACCCAATTTTAAGTTCTTTCTCAGAATGAGAAAGAAAAGACCTTTGACCCACAGCACCTCGGTTGCTAACCGCTCTCCTGAGCTGTCCCCCTGACATCACACCTAATAGTTAACATTAATGAGAAGCTCAGCAGAGCTGTTTCAAGTAGCTTGCCACATCCGTGTCCATTTAGCCCAGGGGGTGCATACCGCTGTCCCTCCACACAGGCGGGGAAACTGGGACTGAGAGAAGCTGGGAAAGTTCCGAAGAGCAGTCAGTAAAAATAAAGAGCTTCAATGTGAACCTGGGCAGTCTGCCCCTGTGCTGTGGAGACATGCCTTGCAGTTCTAGTCGGTTTCACAGTTCAAAGGTCAGGCAAACCCTGAGTTGTGCAGGATCCCACCAAGCACCCTGATCCCACTGTGCTGCAGAACCAAAGTGGACCAGAAGCCCCAAACCCTCCCTCCCGTTTATTGTCTTCTCTTGTCCCTTTCTCCAAAGCCCCTCTCTCTTTAACCCCTTTCATTTATTTTTTTCACTGCATGAGGACTAAACTGCTCCCCTAGATGACCCCATCAATTCTCAGCAGGCATATACTCCCACGCTGCGTGCCAGGGCAAATAGCTGAGGCACCCAGGAGTGTCTGCAGCTGGCAGGGAGGGATTGTCCGGAGACAGGTCCAGAGGGTCTGGAAATCACTGGAGCAGACTGGGGCATCACTGGGAGGCAAATGTGGTCCGGGACCCACAAATAGCACTGAGTGGTAACATGGACCCATGCTCACTACACATGTGCTTAGTACTCAAACCCTGCTATTTATGCAGGAGAAGCAATTGGTGGGAGAAAAGAGAGAAAAGAACAGAGTTCGCCGTGGGTTTGACCCTAAGGGCTAAGCGTTCTCTCTGTGGCTAACATCTGTAACATATTATTTCACAACAGGCTTCAGTGTTTCCTGGAAGCTCTTTTTCTGCGTTTCCAAGCATTTTCTAAGTTTTGCAAAATAGAGGGCTTCTCCACTCCCACCCTCTTTTTTTATTTGTTTGTTCAGTTGCAGTAAGATTTCATGAAATACAGGGTAGCTTGGCTTATTTAGTTCCAGCAGGATCTCATTACTCCCTGGTGTGTGTGTGTGTGTGTGTGTGTGTGTGTGTGTGTGTGTGTGTGTGTGTGTGTGATTTATCTTTACTGAAAATTGTCTGTACTAGCAATAATATAGTTGTGAAGTTCCTGGAAACCATAGAAACTTGAGAGAATTTGGGCCCTACACAAACTGATCTCCAAATGTTTCTTCTGACAGCGCAGCTTCTTCTCTGGGTAGTTGGTTCTCACTCATCAGGACTTTAGCTCTTCATAGCTACGTTCTTATTCCTGTAGCTCAGAGGGAAGCTCATTGCTGTTTGGAGCAAATCAAACCCACTTTATAGTTAGTGCCCACGCTCCCCTGAAGCTTGAAGGATCTTCCTAAACTCTGCCATCCACACACAGCACCTCAGATGTAGCTGGGATGAGGAAAGACCTGAATTTTTATTTCACTTACTTTCAGTTCTAAATTCCATTAGTTATGGTAGAATTTCTAAGCATGTTGTATCAACTTAGATATATGGATCCAGTTTCCTCTTCTCCATAGCACAGCTCTCCCTCGCCTCTCTCATTTTTCCCACTTCATGAAAAAAAATTTTCCCCCTAAATGGTCCCATCAATTCTCAGAAAGCATGGGATCTCACAGAGCATCCGGGCAACTGGCTGAGACAATATTAAGAAAATTTAACATGTATAGATAGATGATAGATAGAAAGAAAGAAGGGGAAGTAGAGATAATTTTTGAAAGCTTAATATGGAAAATAAAGCAAACTACTTCATTAATAATTTTAGGTTGGTTATATGCTAAAATATTTATATATATTTAATTAGGTAAAGTATATTTTTAATAACTTTCACTTGTCTTTTAAAGTATGGCTACTCAAAAGAAGTTGTAAATATAGCTTCTATCACATTCCTATTGGGTAATGCTGTTGTAATGTCTTATTACTGGCCCATGGCATATTTCGTATTTTAAAGTATAAGAAAAATAAACTTTTAAGAAAAATGTAAGTAAAAAACTGTGCAAAATATAATCGTTTCTATTGAGCTAGAGATTATAAAATTAATTTCAATAAATGCCATTAAACATAACAATTACAGAAAAAGACATATTTTTATTTGAAAGTGTACACATAGGCAGTAGTCACTGCTACACTTGTAACTTTCAGTTGAAGAAAGCATTTTGTGTAAAATAACAGTTCTCCATCTTAAATAACTATAGGCACACTTTGATTATATGATGCTGCATTAATGTCTAAGGGTGTTTTGCTTTGCTTTGTTTTGTTTTGTTTTGTTTTGTTTTGTTTTGTTTGTGGTACTAAGGATGGAACCCAGGGCCTTACGCATAGTAGACAAATGCTCTCACACTGATATACCCCAACCCAATATCCAAGGGTTTTGCTGTGATAATTAAGCTAGCTTCTTGCTTATCAATATACCTAGTTTGGATTCCATGGATGATAATATCCTGCTTATGAGGATAAAGTAAATACAGACTATTCCTAAGTATTGCTTAGAAGCATTCTAAGAAGAGAAACAAATGTCACAAAGGTATATTGACTGAAATGGAAGATTTTTAAGCCATATCAGTTCAAAGTATTCTGTTTAAAAACTGCTATCCAAAGTGAAGCAAAGGGTGATATATTTTAAAATATAATTACATCGCTTTCCCCTTCTCTCTCCTCTCTCCAGCCCTTCCCATGTCCTCCCTCACTCCCTCTCAAATTGATAGCCTTTTTTATTATTGCTACATATATATAATATAAATACATAAGTATGTAAGTACAACCTGTCGAGTCTATTTAGTGTGGTTTACCACTATTTAAGAGTCTTATCCCTGGGAAAGGCTAATTCTTTCTCTTTCAGTAGTCATCAGTGGCCAGTAGTTCTTTGTCTGGGGTGTGACACCCTGAGATTTCTCCCTTCTGCATTAGCAGATCTATTGATATTATTGTCCAGGTCTTGTTTTAGGCAGCTAAGGTGAAGCCATCTGATGTGAGATCACATACCAGTCTACAATCCACTCATATAAATTGATATGGACCAGTCCCACTAATTTAAACCAGTAACATTAACTTTTAATCATATTTAATTATATTCTCTATGATTGCAATGCATTTTGTTCATACCTAGATTCATATGCTGGGGACAGAGTAAACCTATCCATATGAAAGGTTTATGTTCATGTTTCCACTTATTCATATAAATAAAATAACTTACTTTTCTGTAAAAAGAAATTGTGTGTGTGATAATACTAACATGCAATAATCATGTTATAATACTAAGGACTTTCCCTTTGAAATCAACAGTCCTCCATAATACTACCCACAAGACAGAGGCAACATACAGTCAAAGAATTACTAAACATTCTCCTCAGTATTGCAGGAGTTGTGTGCTGTATTACTGCTACTAACTACTTGAGTCCAAACTGAGGTAGGAAATTGATTAGGGCCATGCACACAGTTGTCCAGTCTTGAAACACTAACCTTCTGTCTTCCTAACTCAAATTCTCTCATAATCCTGTGCCATTTGTCTTTCCGCCATCCTACAAGTGCCAGCTCTCTCAGTCCCAATGTCATTATCTCTGTTCAGGTCCTCATTAGCATTCAAGAAGATTTGTGTCTTAGGTTCTTACCTGGATTCCTTCATCATCATCCTCACACCCTATAATCTCTGATACATCTTTAATAGAACCAAAACTATATTTTCAAAGTTTAATGTGAATCATTTCTATGTTGCCATGAACTTCCTATAAAAAACCGAAAGCCTTAGTTTTTTTATGCAAAACCTTCATAATTTAAATTCTGTTCCTCTATATTGTTCCAAGAGTAATCCATGAAGCTAAGGTACCTAGCAATTCTTCTTTATCCAAGCCTGTGTCCAGGCTTTTGCCTATGTGTTTCTATATTCTCCCGAATTTTGCTGTGATGCTGCACAAATATGAGTTCCTCCCAGATTTATTTGGTGCCATGTCATGACTGAAGTAATGGTTGTGGTCAAGCAGTTTACACTGGGTCCAATGTCCATCATTTCCCAAATGCAAATCCTATTTTAAAAATAACGGTTAGCATATATTATCTTAAACTCAACCAATGTTTGAGATTTCAAGAGTGTTAACATCCACTGTGTGTGTGTGTGTGTGTGTGTGTGTGTGTGTGTGTGCATGCATGCATGCTCATGAGTGTGTATTGTTTACATAGGAACATGTTGAAGAAGGAAGAGCCAGTCTTTACAAGTCTGTGGTTTCTAACAGTAGCAAGGAGATGTCTTGTTATGCAGATTTTCCATTCCCAGAAGACTACCCAAACTTTGTGCCAAATTCTCTATTCCTGGAATATCTCAAACTGTATGCAAGCCGGTTCAACCTTCTGAAATGCATTCAGTTCAAGGTAAGATAAACACAATTGGCAGTCGGGAAGCTTTCTTTTACTTCTCTCCTATAACCTCTCTATAGCACAGCCTGGAGCTCTGTAGATGAGCTACTGAACTGGTAAGAGTAATGAGGCCTTTGCACAAGACAGAATTGCTAATACAAATGTAGACGCCCACCAGGCATTTTGAGTATTATAAAGCAAACAATAACGTCAGTGAGAAGGACTTAAGAAGCCCAAATTCTCTGAATGTTTTAAAAAAAGAAAGACAGCAAAGCCTCTTGGTTAGTGAGCAATTTTTACTTTGAAGTTTTACCTGTATTAATTTTTTTACAAACATCTTGGGATTGGAAGTAGAGTACATGCCACATAAGAAGACCTGGGTTTACTCCCCAGCACATAATCAATAAATCAGAACTTAATACTCATTTGCATATGTGTATTTAATAAAAAAAAAAATAGATTATTTGAACCTTGGAATAGTCCCAAATAATTCAGGCCATAAGGTTAGCAGTCAGTTTCTAGATGTGGGTAAATTTCAATAGTGTTTTCTCTAAGACTTTTTATGAGCTAAGATAACTATGATCAAATTTTTATTTTCAATGATATATAATCCTTGCCTCTGTTAAAGAAACTATTGTTAAAGAAAGTTCTCTGTGAAAAACAAGGTTTTACAACAGAAAGAATAATTTTCAAGCCTCATCAGAAGCATGGGTTGTAAGATTGGGGCTTGGAATAGAGTGCTTTCCTAGCAGGCCACGTTTGAAGACCTGGGTTTGATCCCCAGAACACAATTAATGAATCAAAACTTGATATTCATTTGCATATACTAGTTCAATAAAAACAAACAAAAAATAGATTATTTGAACCATGAACTACTCCTAATGTTCTATCATTGCCAAAGAAAATTCAAGCGAATCATTCAATGTCTTTGGTTTTCACTTTTTCAAACTTAAAAGCTTTCTATCTAATACATCATGTTTGATTTGATAGCCTAACTAGAATTCTAGGGTTCTGTTCATGAAGTATGCTTTGTATCTGTCCTAGACCTTTTGAAATGTCCACTAGTGTATTAGCCAGCCCTGGAAATAAACTTGACAGCTGCTAATCATGTCTATGATTCTTTTCAGACCAAAGTCTGCAGTGTTACAAAATGCCCAGATTTTGCTATCTCTGGACAGTGGGAAGTGGTCACTCTCCATGAAGGGAAGCAAAGCTCAGCAATATTTGACGCTGTCATGGTCTGCACTGGCTTTCTAACTAACCCTCACTTGCCCCTGGATTCCTTCCCAGGTACAGAATTTTCTACCAATTACCTTGAATTGTCTCAAGGGACCCATCCTGAATGTGGTTGATCCCAGGATGAATTCTTGGGGCTCTTCCGTTAAATAGTTAAAATTGCGCTGTAACAATTTTTTCCCAAGCAGAACTTTGCCTAGCCAGACTTTTTTTTTTTTTTTTTTTTGGCTTTCAAACGAATTGTGAATGCAGACGAGAACAGTGGATAACACACTAAGCAGGTTTCTGCTTCTGCTTCAGTGCTCCTCCTTAAGTGACAGGCAGTACTTAGCCTTCTGAAACGCCGGGTGCTTACACAACGTGTTCACCTCAGCAGCTGCTGTGCACTGCCAAACCTGGGTTTAGAGGACACAAAGAGTAGTGTCTTGGAATAGCAGAGTGAGAAACCTGGTTTGTGCTTGCTTGCTCACCTCCCTGGGAGTAGGCAAACGAGAGCTTCCTGGTGCTGGAGCAGTAGTCAGAAGGGAAATTTAATCTTAGGATACAAGTTAAGACATTGTCAGGTCTCAGTTCCTTTACCTAGCTTTTGCAACCATAATTCATGTTACTCTATGCCAAATTTCAGTTCTGTATCAACTCAAGGAAATAGAAAATTCAAGGGCTTGAAGGTTTATTTCACCTGCAGTAATTTTTCAAAAGTTAGAGAAGGAAATTTTTCTCCAGATCATCTAGATATGACCTGAAGTGATCCCAAGATCCATCTTACACTATCTTACCTACTTCCAGTGGGCCTGGATCTGCCCCAGAGCTCACTCAGCTCTGGTCAGCAGAGGAGAAGTAGAACCTGAAAACTACCTTACACTGTTTCAATCGCTAAATTGAAAAGAACCAAGGTGGATCTCTTCCCAATGCAGGAAGCTTCCCTAAGCAATCCGAGCCTGGGCCAGGCTCAGCAGGGAAAGATGCTTTCTGTGTACATATGATGTCACCCAAGTGTACACACATACACACACACACACACACACACACACACACACACACACACACACGAAAAAATAAGCAAAGATCTCCAAGCTTCCACTTGGACACATTCAGTAACAGACTCTCATCCACCCTCAAGGCGACATAACACTTGGCATTCTTGCCTGCAGATCAAAGCCTTGAAAAGCCAGCCATTCAAATCTCTCTAAAGGAGCTCCTGGTATAACATCACCCCCAAGAACCCAGGAAGCTCCATAGAACAGACCAAAAAAAAGCATATACTCAGTACTCGAAATATATTACACTAAATACTAATAATACAGAAGTGCATACAACATGTAACTAGTATTAAAGACATGAGCAGAGATTTTACTGAAGTTTGGTATAGGAATCACAACCTACATAAGACCCAGAGTAACAGGAGTCCAAACTCAGAGACTTGTTCTGGATCTGCCCTGGGAACTATATCAGAAGTCATGTCAGATCAGAATAGAGCAGACTATGAATGCATGCAAGCCACTGTGTCTGGTTTGAACTGGATGCGCTGCCAATCTGAAAAGCACACACTAAGCCACATGGCTCACCAGATCACAGTCTTTGGCCTTTTCCCTCACCTTTCTAGGCCTCTGGGGTGGGGAGTCACTGACAAACAGAGAAAGTCAGATCACTTTGCCCAAATGTGTGTATCACAAATCAAGTGAAGAGGGCTGCATAAAGACCACAGCCCTTGTATCATTCTCATCAGGCACTACCTATGGGAAACCCCTGGCTCACGATGCTCAGGAAGGCTCTGAGCTCCAAGACTGATTCTGACTTTAAATGGAGACCTCCCAACTCTGCCATCTCTTCCCTGCTTTGGGGTGGTTGTGAACCAAAAATTTAAATTCAGTGGAGATATCCAAAATATTCATCACAGGTTCTGAAACCAGTTCCAAAGGGAGGTTCTCAAGAGTCTTTGTAAAAAAAAAAAAAAAATTGAGTATCACAATTAGAATTAGTGTACCATTTCCCCAAAATAACTAGTTTTATTTCTTTAGCTACATGCATTCTGGCATTTGTTAACACAGCTGTATTTACCTCCTGTAAATTCTTACTCTGTCCTCCTGTAAGGTAAGAGGGGAAGATATTGATCCATAGGAGACTCACGTGGTCTCAGATTTGTCCATTTGTAACCCAAACAGCCTGAGTGGGAGATATTCTAAGGTAACTTACAGGTCTGGAGACAACTCTATGGTCCATCTTGGGTTTTCCAGTTGTCCTTTCCTGAGTGGTCTCTGAACTATATGGAGTTCTTGAACTTCATTAATACTTGAACTTGGTAAAAATCTGTACCAAATACTAAATGATCTTAATTGTGGTTAAGTTTTGATCATGTTTTATGCTGGAGTGTGAATGATTCAATGTGAACTACAGAGCCACCTGGTCTTAAGACAGCCACTTCCTGCAATCACATGTGCTTCTCCTCAGAGCCCAGATGTCTTATCGTTGCGCTACAAAGGCCAGGGTCTCTGTTGAGCACATATTACTTCTGATTGTGCAACTCGGCCTTGAGAGGATTTTCCAAAAGCTTTCTGTTTGCACTGGATGTCTCAATAGGATTTGGCACCAACTGCCTGAGCTATCTAGTGAGCCAAGATGTGGTCTTGATGACACACACACACACACACACACACACACACACACACACACACACCTTTTTTTCTCTGAGTCAACTCTGACTCAGCGATCTCAGCCTGAACTGTGGATGGACAGCAAACATCTCCATTTTACAAGAACACTTGTGAATGGGGACCATGGTTCATTGATCTTATTCCCCCACCCCATATCATCTAGCGCAATGCCTGGCATGTAGCCAGGGTCCCCAGAAAGTTTGGTGAATAAAATCGGTGATTCACTTCTCTGCTCCTGTTTACAAAAAGCCATGCAACATAAATAAATCACCTGCTGACTAGAACATCACCCTCCCTCTTTTGTGCAGTATGTCTTATGTCAGAGTGTTTCAGCTTAGTACTTAATTATTTAGTAAGAGAGAGCCCTGTCCAATGAGATAATTAACCCTTTACCCATAAGTGATCAAGTACGTAATCACCAGATAATATTTTCTAAAGTTGTATGTTCATATTCCAGGGTTTCTCAAACTAAGTATCCTAGTGTTAATAAAAGAAGCCTAAATCATCTTTCAAGGTGTTATCAAGGGAAAAATATTTATGCTTCATTTACCGATTTTATAAGTTCTCTATGTGCTTTTGTTTTCTCTGTAGGCATAAAAAATTTTAAAGGGCAGTACTTCCACAGCCGAGAATATAAACATCCGGACATATTTAAAGACAAACGAGTTCTTGTGGTTGGAATGGGAAATTCTGGCACAGATATTGCGGTGGAGGCCAGCCACTTAGCAAAAAAGGTACCCCTCTTGGTGTTACCTAATGAAACCTTCATCTTAACATGTATGTCCCAGCCAAATTGTTTGACATTATGATAAATGTCATAATTTATTTGGTTCAAATCTGCCATTTACATTCTCACTGAAGAGCTGGTTTGGGCCTTTCTACTGCCTTGTCTTTATTTCCTCTTTGCCACACCAGCCCCCTCCTCCTGTAGTGATCTTTCTCTTATATCGTAAAATACATTTATATTTGGTACAAAGTGAGCTTTCCCTAGTCAGGATGTGCCAAACACTGTACTGGGCCCAAACCAACAAAATTGAGATCCACTCTCATGGAGCATGAAGCTGTAGGGGAAATAGATGCCAGATAAATAAGTGAAAAAAAGCATGAAGAAAGAATATTGAGGGCTCCTGACTTTGAGATCCCCCCTGTTACTTTCGACAAAGGAATTGATGAATGGTTCATTCACTAGAACATTGGTTAATTGGTTTGAAGAGACTTAGCAATTTGGTGACATTGTCCCGAAAGAAAAGAAAGGAACTCCTGAAAACAAAACTTAGAAGGGATGAGACCATTATAATCTCCACCTGTGGGAACATTGTTTGTCTTTCTCTAGTTACCTGGAAATTCCTGTAATCAAAAAACATGCTTTGACATTTATCTTATCATTTCTGAATTAACAAAGAAATGCCCCCTGCCTTGGTTTACAGCAAAATTGGTGTCTACCATTCTATATCACAACAAAGAGGCAGCATCAGTCACTGCAAATAGCTCATATCAGAACCTCTGATGGGCCTGAGGCTCTTACCACATTTCCAGGGCTGTGTCCACTGGTCCATGATGTTATAAAGTTATGCAAAAATAATAACACTGGCTGTAGCCTTCATGCATCACTTAGGTAGGAGAAAAAGCAATCTGTTCAGTCTGCTTGTATCAGCAAACAACAGATTGGGTAGCTAAATGTTTTGCTTTCTGAACACTTATCCAGAAAATTACTTACTGTGTAGATATCAAAACACTATTATCTTAGCTTGATCAGCTAGCTAGTGAATGAAAAGGCCAAATGGCCAATATGGCTGAGAAGAAGGACAGGTGGAGGGAAGGGAGGGAGGGAGGGAAGGAGGGAAGGAAGGAGGGAAGGAGGAAAAGGGAAGGGAAAGGAAGGGAAGGGAAGGAGGGAGGGGGGGAAGGAAACAAACAAACACCCAAATTAATACTTTGATGAACTGTATGCCAGTCAAGTTAGTACTTGTATTGATATCACCTTTGTAGACAACTCCCAATTTCCAGCACACCCTGTTCTCATTGCCTCTCACCTCCAGTGAGTAAATAAAATTACAACCAAATGTCTGTTGCCTTCTCATATGAGACTTAAAGCTCCCCGTAAGTTGCTATTGTCTCTCAAGTCTGGTAAACAGTGAGTATTCAATAATACACCCTGTGCTGTTCTAATACTCTATATATTCAAACTATTAGAAGAACAAGACTAACTTGTCAGGTGTGCACGTTCACAGTAACAGACATCAGTCTTCACCTCCTGTAACTCTTTGGTTGATTCTAGGTTTTTCTCAGCACCACCGGAGGGGCATGGGTGATCAGCCGAGTCTTTGATTCAGGTTACCCATGGGACATGGTATTCATGACACGATTTCAGAACATGCTCAGAAATTTTCTCCCAACTCCAATTGTGAGTTGGTTGATATCAAAAAAGATGAACAGCTGGTTCAACCATGTGAATTATGGTGTGGCTCCAGAAGACAGGTAAATGTATCTGACAAAGGGTGTTAGGAAGAGGGAGTGTTGACCTTTCCAATAGCAGCAAAAAGGCTGAATGTTAAATAAGACTTCATACGAATTTACTCACTAAAAGGAAGCGGAGTGGGTTGGGGGGTAGGAACAGAGGGGGTGAGAGGGAGGGGCTGGGAGGAGAAGAGGGAGGGGGAAACTGAAGCCAGAATGTAAAACAAATAAAAAGAAAGAACTACAGTAAACACATTAAAAAAAAGACTATATATGTATCTACACATATACATACATTTACATATACATATATTCGTGTAATAACAATTAGTGAAAAAAGAGGCCATGATGTGAAGGAGAGTGGGAGGGGTGTATGTGAGGGTTTGGAGTGAAGAAAGGGAAGGGAGAAATGTTGTAATTATATCATAATCTCAGAAACCAAACATAACAAAAACCTTCACCGACAGATCTCTAGAATGTGTTTGTCTCATATAACAGAGACGTGACACTATTGGGCAGTAATTCCCAATTCTCCTCTCTCCACCTGCTGGCAAGTTCTGTTCTCTTCTTGGATGAGTTTATTTTAGATATTTCATATAAGTGTTAACATGTAGTGCTCACCCTTCTATGACTGGCTTATTGGAGGATTTCCTTATTTTTATAGAGTAAATAATACTCCATTGTATGCATAAATCACATTTTCTTTATTTAGTATTTTTTTCTTGGAAATTTGGGCTATTGCCAGGACATGATTAATGTGAGTAATGCTACAATAAACAAAAAAGTACCTAAAAAAAAAAAAAGTTTACTCACTAATAGGCGCGAACTAGCAAGTGCTCAGTATTTCTGTATTCCACCTTGCCAACAACTCTTTAAGGTAAGCATTATTATTATATTCTCTCTGTTAGTGTGAAAAAACTCTAGTCACTTTGCCCTAGCTCGTTTAGTAAGAGGTTGGGCCTCAGATCCAGCAAACAGAAGATAATGATCTGTCTTTGCCTTTTGCATTGTTTCTCTACGGGAGCCGGGTGGGGGAGGGGTGCTGAGTCTAACAGGCGCCCTAAGGTGTCTCTGTGGTGATTGCCTTCTTGCCTTTGTGACCATTTTGATTTCAGTCTAACCTTTAATTAAAACCTGTAGCTTATCCCATTAGCAAGAACAAAGTGTCACTTTGTCACTCATTAAGTTTAGACAATTGTATTAGAGGAAGAGAGCTGGAATATATTTGTTCATTCATTTGTATATAGGGAGATTTGTTAGAGTGGCTTACAGGCTGTGGTCCAGCTAGTCCAACCATGGCTGTCTGCGGGTGGAAAGGCCAGAAATACAGAAGTTATTCAGTCTGCAAGGTTGAATGTCTCAGATGGACTTCAGAATGTCAGAATCCCAAAGAAGTGGGCTCTTACTCCAGTGCAGGAGTGGACTGGCCAGACAGAAAAAGGGCCAGCAGGCAAAGAGCAAAGACTTCTTTCTCCCTGTCTTTATCTAAGCTGCCACAAGAAGGTGTGGCCTGGATTTAAGATGGGTCTTCTGACCTCAGGCAATCCAGTTAACTAAAAATGCCTCACCAGTGTCCCCAGTAACTTGGGCTTTTAGTTAATTCCAGATGTAGTCAAGTTGACAACCAAGAATAGCCATCACAACAATTCAAATTCATTGCCAGGTACACTGCAAATCCTCTCTGGTCTCCTCCAGATTTCATTCCAGACCAATATGGACCTGTGGCCCGAGACCACAGTGGTGATAGGCAGGGACTCTCTGTTTGCTCTCCTCTTACCAGTTCTCTCCATTGTCCTCACATCCTTCCTTATTTCCCTCTTCTACCTCTAGACCTCTCCAGAGCTCTAACTCTTTCCACCAAAGCTCTTTCTGTCCTTGGTTTTATCTAGTCCAGCTGGTGGCTGGCAGGACTGAAGAAACACAATTCCTCTCTCTTTGATGTAGTCACTCTTTTTCCATTTCCAAAATTCCCACAGCCGACTTTTTCGTATGCTTTTTCACTCTAAGTGTCAGTACCTGTACTTTTCAGAGGAACAGAAGAAACCATTTGAGTTGTCCAAACTCTGTTGAGCACACACTATAAAAGAAACTATGCTTACGACCTCCTACTCTCTCTGTTTCCACTTTACCATACTATCTCTTTCTGGGAATTCACCACAATCCATAAACACGTTCAACTCATAGCAAAGCAACTCAATAAAAATATTTTTCTCTGTTGAGAAGGGGGTGTGCCAGAAGAAGATAATGCTGTTTGTGTTCCTTTGGCACACGATGGTGATTTCCTTACACAATTATTCTCTGGGAGGAGGGAGAACTACACAGAAGGGCAGAAGTCCTTGCCAGATATGGGCTTCCCAGTCTCCCTTGTGGTCCTTCAGCATTCTGCTGTCTCTAGAACGATAGCAGTAGCTGAATGGTGAAAATCAGCAAGAGAGAGGCTACAGAAGGCGCTGGCCACCTCCTCAGCTTTCAAACCCTAGTAAGCGGTCAACACATTTCTTAACCCTTAGATATGGTTCATCCCCTTCAAAGATTGGCAGCTCTGGTCCAGCCAAGAGAAGAGTAAAGAGGGCACTGACTCCACTGTTGACCTGCAGATCTCACTGGTCACGTTTCTGTTTAGGGTTCAGCTGAGAGAGCCCGTGCTAAATGATGAGCTGCCAGGCCGTATCATCACTGGAAAAGTGTTGGTCAAGCCAAGCATCAAGGAGGTGAAGGAAAACTCTGTCATATTTAACAACACCCCAAAGGAAGAGCCTATCGACATCATCATCTTTGCCACTGGCTACACCTTTGCTTTCCCCTTCCTCGACGAATCTGTAGTGAAAGTTGAGGATGGCCAGGCATCACTGTACAAGTACATCTTCCCTGCACATCTGCCAAAACCAACTCTGGCTGTGATTGGCCTCATCAAACCCCTGGGCTCCATGGTACCCACAGGAGAAACACAAGCTCGATGGGTTGTTCAGGTCCTAAAAGGTAACTGTGTAAGAAATAGCTGGGCACATTTATTAAGTTGTTGTTTGCTATGTGAACATGAATACTGGAAATTAAAAATGGAATCCATTCAATAAGAATTATTCTGGCATAGTGACTTATGTCATCACAACACAAATGATAAATCGGGGATTAAAAAGACATGTGCCTCCCTATTATTTTGACTGAATCAACCAGTTCAGTAAAAATTAAAGGTTCAGTCAATTAAATGACATCATTCAATCAAAACAGGTTTGAGGTTCTGTCACATTAAGTAGCTAGTAAGATGGCCAAATATTCACCTTGTCAGGCAGCAGTATTAATGCCAGGAACACACCACCAGTCAGCGCAGGCAACTGACACTTGCAGAAGGACAAGTAAGTAGCTGGGTACAGAAAAATGAAAGATAAACAATGACAAAGCAACCATACCTCTCAGTCAAAACCTAGAGCTAAAGTTAAATTGCACCGTCATGTGTTTATTTTACAGGTGCGACGACAGTACCACCACCAAGTGTCATGATGGCGGAAGTCAATGAAAGGAAGAAAAACCAGCACAGCGGGTGAGTAGACTGATGGGTGTCCTTTATGAATGATAGCGTAATTGGTGAAACAGCTAAGTGGGGATGAGCTTTACACTCCAAAGAGAGGTGCCTGAGACTGAAGAAAAACTTAAGAGAGCCTGTGTACGGAGAGAGGAAGCAAAGGGCTAAATGGAGACATCGTTAAATTCCTAGAATCATCTAGCATCACAGGACCAGGCAAGTCACCCACACTTCACGATCAGCAGGCAGAGTGTGTGCTTCCTGGGAGGCTCTGTCTACTCAAGAGGTCTCTACTGGCTTTATTATTTTCATCCAAGTTGTTAACTCTAAAGCAAGAGTCAGTTGGCCTTGCCCTTTGGGACAGACCCACTGACCTACATTTTCATTTTCAAATAGTTGTTGAAGATAAAGATTTTGCAATTTTTGTTAGGTAAAATTTAAACCAGGGTGACTGTATGTGGTTTTGTTGCAATGCAGCCATGCTCACTCATTGTGCATTGTCAATGGCTGCCTCTGTGTTACCATAGAGACATCCTGCAGTAGACACTGAAGCCCTGTAATGGCCCCCAAAGCTGTTAGCATTTCCAGTGGGCCTTCTTCAGAGGGGGGTGCTGCTTATGCTGTGCTCTTCATGCCCACTCAAGGGCCAAAGGGAATGAAAAGGACATGGGCAACAAAGAAAAAACCCATGACCATCATCTACTATGGCTCCCAAGCAGCAAAAATACTTCTGACTTTATCTGTTTCACTGTTTGCCAGGCAAATCTTCACTTGAAGATCTAAAGGGTTCTATGGGAGATTTTCTTTAAAGAAGGAAGCATTTCTTAAAATGAGTTAGGGGGAATAATTCTATTTGTAAAGTGCCTTGTGAGCATCAATACTTGAGTTTGGTCCCCAGAATATACACACACACATACACACACACACACACACACACACACACACATACACACACACACAAATGCTTTCAATCCCTAGTACTGAGGAGGCAGATTCCTAGGTCTCACTGACTGGCCAGCCTAACATACTTGGAAATTTTTCAAAAAAGGCTCTGTTTTCAAGAACTGGCCTGAGGAACAACACCCCCAAATTATCTTCTTGCCTCTACACACATAGATACACATGCACATACAAATGCAGCCATACACTATGAATATTCACACACATGTATACACACACTAAGAAATTAGCCAAAGTTGTTGGCTTATACCTGAGTGCTTGAGGGGCTACAGTAGGAGAATTGCTGCAAGTCTGAAGCCAGCCTGGGATACATAGTGAAACTCTGGCCAGTTTGAGATTAAGAATAAGTGTCTTTTTTTAAATTACACCATTTTAATAACTGACTTATCTCATTCATAGATTCTCACATTTCAAATGTTGCCCTAGCTTTGTCGAAGCATTAAGGTTCAAAACAATAAAAGCATTGTAGATATTTCTTCTCTAAAAGTTGGGGTGGGTGTATGTGTACATGTGTGCCTGCATCTCCTGAATGCAGAGTCCTTCAGAGGCCACAAGAGAGCATCTGATCCCTGGAACTAGAGATACAGGCAGTTATGAGCTCCCATGTGGGTGCTGGGAACCAAACTTAGGTCTTCTACAAGAACAGTAAGAACCCTTAACTGTTGAGCCATCTCTCCAGTGATGACTATTGTTTTTTTAATCCTCAGTCTAGAATATGGCCTTGTCGCATTATAGGACACCAGTATAATGGATAAATAATTAGAACTACTGGATAATGTAGAATCTTCCTGCCACAAAAGTCAGCCAGTGAGTCAAAGGGCTAATAGTAGAGGTATGAGAATTTCACTCTGTGGAATTTTGTGGCTCATCATATTGTACAAATGAAGAAGTAATTGAGCTTTAAGAAAGAATGAAGCCAAGTGTGGGTGACTCATGACTGTGCTCTCAACACTAGTGGGGGATGAGGCAGGAAGATTGCCATGAGTGAGATGCCAGCCTGGGCTACAGTTTGAGACCCTGTCCCAAAGAAGCAACAAAAGAAATAGGAAGAGACCACTTTAGATGTCCATGGGTATAATGGAAGAATACATCGGGCTGTTCCTGATCTTGTGGCAGCATTTATTTTGGACAAAGTCTCCATTTACTTGTTCTAGGATTATTATCATCGTAACTATCGTTCCTTTTCTTCCCATTCTTCCTATTGGAAAGGTTTGGCTTGTGCTACTGCAAGGCTTTGCAATCAGATTATATAACATACATAGACGACCTCCTGACCTCTATCAAGGCAAAACCGGATCTGCAGGCCATGCTCCTGACCGACCCACGCCTGGCTCTGAGCATCTTCTTTGGCCCGTGCTCACCATACCATTTCCGCCTGACTGGTCCAGGAAAGTGGGAAGGAGCCAGAAACGCCATCTTGACCCAGTGGGACCGGACACTGAAAGCCACCAAAACTCGAATCGTACAAGAATCCCCATCCTCCTTTGAAACTTTGTTTAAACTCTTTAGTGTTCTGGCTTTGCTTGCGGCTGTTTTCTTGATTTTCCTGTAAGAAAAAGATCTGACTGGCTTTTCAGATGCATGGAGTATAATGCTCCAATTCCTCTAATGTAACAACTTTCCTTCATGGTCATAAACCATGTCCAGAGAGTGAAGGCCAACCTCTCCTCTCCCCTGATCACCCCACTGGCACCTATTGCTGGGCCTGTAACAGCTCCATCGGGTTTAATCCCAAAAGATAATGCCCAACAATTTTTAGGGATCCAGGCCCATTTTTTAGGGAGGAGCTTCCCCAGGGAACACTCTGAGTACTCTTTCCGCTAAAAACTCTTTTCCTAAATCTTCATGAAAACCCCTAGCTCACTGAACATTGGTTTGCACTAACATGGTTCTCTGTGGATAGGTGGGCTACAAATAAAATGAAAGTAACCCCTTGGGCCAAGTGGTCTTTTGTCCTTTCTTGTGGGCTAGAAGGAAACAGGCTGTGGGTGGCTATGAATAAAGTTCATAAGAAGATGGGTGGGTCAGTGAGCTAGACAGTTTTCAAGGGAGTATATGTCCTTTACCATGCTGCTTTAGGAGGCAATGGACTGCCTCTTCTTGAGAGTCAACCCTTTTCACCAGGATTCATTAGAGAAAGAACCCAGCTAAGACACCTCTAATAAAAAGAAAAGGAGAAACCAATGCCAACACCATCTCAAGAGCAGTATTTGACCAAAGTAGAGCCAGTTCCTCTCACAGTCCCATAGGATGAAAGTGGTACCCAGCTTGGGCTCCTTCACCACATTACAAGTTTTACATATGGAGCCTCACCTCACAAGAGAGGCTTGGAGATTGCTGGAGGAGAGGATCAAGGAACTCTTGTGTCAGGCAAGAGTGGGTGCTGGGGCTAAATTAAATAAAGATTATTTCACTTTAACCCACCCTGCTGGCTCCCAGGATAATTTCTAACATCCCTCCTGACCCATTTCACTAGGTAGCAGACACTGATGGTAGAAAACTGTCCCCACTGAGAACATCCTGGACAACTTCTGAAGTGCCCTGCAGTGGAGTTGGTATTTTAGCATCCTTCAGGAATCTAATGAGGATCAGGGAGGTGATGATTAGTGACCAACACGAGACAGGGCCAGCCAGAATCCCCAGATCACAGTGGCAAAATACTCTGGCTCTCCTGACTCTGTAACTCAGAAGAGTTTCTGAAGTGTTCAGTCTCTCGGGGTAATTTTATAGTTTCTGAATTGTTTCTAATACACACTCTGAGCACCCCCTGTTGGACTAGTCTGAAATCGAAATATCCATTTCCTATACCAGTGCTCCTGGTCTTTCCACATGCCTAACTTTGGAGGGATGCTTAGAGAAGCAAGCCCAAACCTTAGAACCATGGGCTCTATCACTTTTTAGTTGTGTGATGTTGACAAGTCACTTACTTTTCCTAAGCCAGAAGGGTCTATATAGCAAGTTCGAGGCCACTCAGAGCTACATAGTAAGACCCTAGCTACAAAAAAAGAGGAGGAGGGGAATTCTGCTACAAAGGTGGATGAACCTGTAGGACATTATGCTAAGTGAAATAAACCTGTCATAGGAAAACAGATGCCATATAAAGCATCTATAATTTTCTAATTTATAGAAGCAGAGAGCACAATGGTAGTCGCTTGGGGTGAGGGATTGACCATAGGAAAGAACAGTTGTTATACAACGGGTATGAAATTTCAATTATGTAAGATAAAAAAACTGGATAAATCTGCTGTAAACAGTCCCTACCGCTACTAACCCTATACTGTTCCCTGGATAATTAAGATAGTGTATCTCGAGTTACATGTTTGTGTCTTCTCCACACACAGACTTGATAAACGGAAGGTGGATGAGGAACCTGTCAGAGACAATGGATGCTTATTGCCTTCATTGTGGCAGTGGCTTCATGGGGGTATTCAGATTCAAACAACTGCCTACATCACATGTGTGCATGTGTGCAGTCTTTTATCAACCCTGTTTCATTAAAGCTACTTTTTTTTTTTTTTTTTTGGTTTTTGGCTTTTGGAGACAGGGTTTCTCTGTGTAGCTTTGGTGCCTTTCCTGGAACTCACTTGGTAGCCCAGGCTGGCCTCGAACTCACAGAAAGCTACTTTTAAAGTACCAATATTCTGGTAGAAGAACAGCTGGCCCAGAGTGAAGGAAGCCAACTTCACCGCCTGCCAGTTTACTTAATGTAAACATTCCCACTGTGACTGATGTCTTGTGACGTTGAATTCAGAGCTGGAATACATGCACACACATTCTCTATACAAGCCAGTTCCAACACACCTGTAAGACACTTCGGAGGGATTTCAAAGTACAGAATTAACTGTTGACTGTACATGGGCTTTCTCAAGGCAATAACAGTGATGTGGTG
The DNA here is from genome assembly GCA_902168425.1 of Peromyscus attwateri. Taxonomy (NCBI): domain Eukaryota; kingdom Metazoa; phylum Chordata; class Mammalia; order Rodentia; family Cricetidae; genus Peromyscus; species Peromyscus attwateri. The sequence continues at coordinate 28,828 of CABHPP010140490.1, read as the reverse complement.
GGGGGCCCATTCTTGTAAGATACACACTGAAACGTCCTGGTGCCATCCTGAGGTTAGCAAATTATTTTTAAGTGGTTTACCAAATGGAAGTTTTGTGTGTGTGTGTGTGTGTGTGTGTGTGTGAGTGTGTGTGTGTGTGAGAGAGAGAGAGAGAGAGAGAGAGAGAGAGAGAGAGAGAGGGAATGCATCAAAAGGTTAATGAAGTTGAGCTCCGTGGCTCATGCCTGTAATATTGGCACTCTGAAGGGTGAGCAAAAAGGATACAAAGAAAGTTCAAGGCCAACCTGGACCTCATAGCAAGAACCTTTATTGGAGAGAGGATTTAATTATTTTAGTATTGAGAGTTTAATTATTTAGTGTTGAGGATGAGGGATACATTTGTATTCATTGATGAAAACTATCTATTTAACTTAACTCAGTTTTTTTTTTTAATTAATCTGTTGCTCAGAAAACATTTCATATTAAAATCCGGGCTTGCAGCTTCTACTGGAAGAGAAGCCTAGCTAAAAGTGGTGGTGCACACCACTAGTCCAGGCACTCACACAAGGAAAGAGGATCCCAACAATTTCAGGCTAGCCTGGGCTACACAGCAAGACCTAGGAGAGGAGAGGTAGGGGGGAAGCAAGGAAGGGAGAGAAGGAGAGAGGAGAGAAGAGGCAGCCTGAGACTAAAGCCTCAACATATTGGGCTTCTTTTCCCACATGACAGCATTTAGCCAAACTGAGCAAACCACTGGGCTTCCCAGTTGGCTCTTGCCTATCCACCTTTATTCATGTTGGCTTCCTGACTCCTTCAGGTATTTGCATTTCTGATTTCTGGTTCAGAAAATGGTCAATGAACTATGGTGGAGAACATCCCTTAGCAACAACAATCCTAGATGGAACACCATCACTATGGTGGCTTCCAAGCATTGAGGGAAAATAAGAGCCAGCCCTGGTTCCCTGGTATTCCTACTGCAGCTCCTTCCTCAGTCGCTCTTCCTGCACCCAGACAAATGTCTAGAGAAAAAGGATTTTTTAAAACAAAAAAAAATCTTCTCAAACACAGTTTATCAGCTCCCTCTGCTGACCCAAGCTGAGGGACACACCCACTTGAACTGCTTGTGAATTCTGAAAAATCAACATTACACTTCTGGGAATAGGAAAGAGTAGAAGAGAGTGGTGGTAGGAATTATTTTCTCCCTTTTTGACAGCTCTTAAGATGCCCAGTAAAAGACTGGGTGGGGCACCAAAGTACCCTCCACTAAGAAGGCTGTGAGTCTGGCTCCCTCTAAATGCAACAAGGACAGTTTACCAGTCCTTTGCATGTGCCAGCTAGCCTAGGCTACCTGGTAAATTCCAGACCTGGTCAATTTCTATCCCTGGGAAGGGGTGGGTGGGCAAGGTGGCTTGTACTAGAGGACTGCAGAATGTGAGTAAGGATGATGACTGAGGAATGCCATCCAAGGCTGTCTTCTGGTTTTCAAATGAACTTACACGTGTGAACACACATGGAGAACATAAAATGTGCTAAGTGTAGAGGCACATGCCTGTAATCCCAACCATTTAGGAGGCTGAAGCCAGAGGCCAGAATGAGTAACAATGAGACTACGTCTCTAAATATTTTTTAAAGGATTAGTTATGCATCTTAGTGGCAGAGCCCCTGTCTAGCATGTGTGAGGCCCTGGATTCAATTTCCAGGACTACAAGAACAAAAGAGCTTTTCCGGTGGTGAAGGCCTGCCTATGAGAACATGCCTCCCACAAAGGATCTCCTTCATCCTTCTCCAGAAAAGTCCCAGTTCCTACTTGGCATATATGAAATGCCCAGGATGTTATACAGTTCCCCACAATCTTTAGCCATGCACAAACAGTAACTGTGGTAGTTTGAATAAAAAATGGCAAGCAGGGCGGTGGTGGCGCAAACCTTTAATCCCAGCACTCAGGAGGGTGGGTCTCTGTGAGTTCTAGGCAAGCCTGGTCTACAGAAAGAGTTCCAGGGCAGCCAAGGCTACATGGAGAGACCCTATCTCAAACAACCAAAAAAAATGGCCCCCATAGGCTCATATGTTTGAATGCTTAGTCCTTAGGGAATAGCACTACTTGAGAAGGATTAGGAGGTGTGGCCTTGTTGGAGAAAGTTTGTCACTGGGGGTGGGCTTCAAAAGCCAAACCCAGGCCTGCTGTGACTCTCTCTTCCTGCTGCCTGTGGATCCAGATGTAGGACTCTCAGCTCCTTCTCCAGCACCATGCCTGCCTGTGTGCCCCCACGGTCCCCGCCATAATGATAATGGATTAAGCCTCTGAAACTGTAAGCAAGCTCCAATTAAATGTTTTCTTTTATAAGAGTTGCCTTGGTCATGGTTTCTCTTCACAGTAATAGAACAGTGAACAAGACAGTAGCCTTGTGTTTTGATTATTCCACGGCCCTATGCCAGGCTACTGGAAGAAAAGTAAGACTTACAAGAGACTGGTCCTTTAGGAAGAAAGCACCCTGGATCAAGATGAGCAGGAAACTGTCCCAACAAATATATTTTAGATTAAAAAAAAAAAGAAAAACCCAAAAACAAAGAAAGTATTTTTACCTAAACCCATTTAGCCCACAACTTTTTAAACAGGGCAAAGAGAGTTTGACAGCATCGTACCCAGGGCACACTGACTTTAGAGAGCTTCCACATTACCATTTTCATGTCAGGGTCTCTCCATCCAGCTTAAAATCTTTTGCTTTGTCTCCAGATGTTACTGTTCTTGTAACCAAACTCAATGGCTCATACCTGGATGAGTTCAAAGCCCAAACAAGGGAAACCAAGAAATAAAAGAATGGGAAAAGACTTTATTAGCTGTAGCACATAAGGAGAACATGGAAATTACTTCAAAGCAATGTCTTCCTCCAACAAAGAAAATGGGGATTTTATTCAAAGAGTCTAGACAGATTCACATAGGAAAGTACATTAGTGGCCAGCCCATTCCCAGGCATGTTCAATTCAAATTGTATGTTTCTGAGCATATTTAGTTAAAGGTCATAGTTCAACAAGGAAAAATAATGGATGGTAACACTTGGGCCATGATTAGTGTGATGATTTGAATAGTAATAGACTCTTGTGTTTGAATGCTTGGTCCATAGAGAGTGGCACTACTGGGAGGTGTGGCCTTGATGGAGTAGGTGTGCCTTTGTTAGAGAAAGTGCATCACCAGGGGGCGGGCTTTGAGATCTCAGAAGCTCAAAACCAGGCCTAGTGGCTCAAACTTCTTTTCCTGCTGCCTGTGAATCAAGATGTGGAACACTCAGTGCCTCTCCAGCACCATGTCTGCCTGAATGTTGCCATGATGATAATGGACTGAACCTCTGAAACTATAAGCCAGCCCCAATTAAATGTTTTCCTTTATAGGAGTTGCCGTGGTCATGGTGTCTCTTCACAGCAATAGAAACCCCAACTAAGACAATTAGCTTACATCATGAAGATATGAGGAATACTTTGGGTATGCATACTTTCTTTTCTTGGAGAGGATTTAGTAGCAGCCAGGACCTTACTTGGTGACTTAATACAGTTTGCCCCGAAGAATGTTGCCTCACTTAGATATTAATGGTTTTATTTATCCACTGAATCTCAGTTATCCCTGGGCCCATACGCACTCCCTGCACTGAGAGGTCCATGGGGCACAATAGTAGATGGATTCCTTTGCTGCTAGTCCATTTCACTCATATCCTTTTCACTTTACCAATTTAACCAACAACCACTTCTCTTGTGTCTTTGAAAGACAGAGCAGAGCAGAGATCTGACAACTTCAGACCTTCACTTCGTGGCCTAGCAATTCAAGTGTTCTTCTTGGTGAAGTCCATTTGTTCCTGGTTAAAAAAACTCTCTTAGTTAGGGTTTGTAATGCTGTGACCAAACACGATGACCAAAAAGCAAGTTGGGGAAGAAAGGGTATATTTGGCTTACACTTCCACATTAGTGTTCATTGTTGAAGGAAGTCAGGACAGGAACTCAAACAGGGCAGGATCCTGGAGGCAGGGGCTGATGCAGAGGCCATGGAAGGGTGCTGCTTACTGGCTTGCTTCCCCTGGTTTGCTCAGCTTGCTTTCTTACAGAACCCAGGACCAGCCCAGGGATGGCATCACTTACCACTGATGATCACTAATTGAGAAAATGCCTTACAGCTTAGTACCATGGAGACCTTTCCTCACCTGAGGCTCCTCTCTCTCTGATGACTCTAGCTTGTGTCAAGTTGACACACACAACACCAGCCAGCACAAAAGCAATTGGTGCCTCCTTCTCAATTCAGGGGAATCTACAGTTGTGTTTGCCTACTTGTTTTCACATCCCATGTTAAATCTAACTCTGTGAGATACCTTTTCTAGAGAGGAGGTAGGGCAGGAGGCAATGAGTGATCCGAGAATGGTCACCAAGTAAATATTCTTGTGCTCAACGCTTTGTTTAATACACAGTGCTTTGGTGTGGGTTTTTTCTCTTCTCCTGTTTTGCTGTTCTTTGGGTTTTATGAGGCAGGGTCTTGCTATGTACCTGTGTCTGGCTTGGTACTAGTACATAATCCAAACTGATCTTAAATGCACTATAATCCTTTAATGTCAGACAACTGAGTACAGGGATGACAGTTATGAATCATCACTCTCAGCTTTGGGATTTATTTTTTCTTATACAAATACTGTATCTCAGAGTGTTTTTCTAGTTTTCTTTGGGTCCAAAGATTAGTCAAAGTTCAAACCCTGTTTGCTATTTCTGAGGTCCATTCTCCTTTCACCCTAGCTTGCTCTAAAGTAAAAGACTCCCAAATAAACTCAGTTAAAATAGAAGAGCTACAGATTTGGAAATACACAATGAGCCAGGAAACCCCCCACCCCAACCTCTCAGAGGGAAAGTTTGGAACAGGAAGCCCTGAGAAATCCCTCACTGCAACCAATGGAGTCTGGGAGGTCTGAGGACTCAGAACTTCTCCTGGCTCCTTTTACTCAGCAAATCCACTTTGCTTCTGACCTGATTGTGAGGCAAGTTACAAAGCCACAGGGACAGAGTCCCCAAGCCCATCTAATGGTGCAACAGCCAGCCTGAGCAGAGTGGAAAAGAGAGCCTCAGTGACAGGGTCACAGGACACCTCAAGCCTTCAGTTCAGCAGCACGCCCATGCTGGCTCCTGGGCTGGAGGTGCAGCTGTAGACTGACTCTGCCTCTCAGAGCAGGGCAGATATCAGAATGAGGAACGCTCATGCTAGGTCCCTCTTGCTGGGCCCATGGGCGCAATACACACGTGCTCTCCTGGTTACCAAGGCAAGTCCCACTGTTATAAGTGGTGCTTGCATTCAGAAATCACAGAGGAATGTACAGCTAGATCCCTAAAACGTATTTTACCTGCAAACTAGGGATGGTGGCATGTGATTGTAATCTCAGCACTGGGGAAAGTTCACACAAAAGGACAGCAAAATTGAAAGGCTGCAAAGACAGAGAGCACATAGAGAAACCCTGTCTCAAAAAGAAGAAAGAAAAGGGCCTCGAGCCTTGAGATATTAGGCTCTTGCTCCTAATATTTAGCATTTAGCTAAACTGAGCAGACCACTGGGCTTATCTATCCACCTTTATTCATGTTGCCTTACTGACTCCTCCTGTTTGCATTTCTGACTTCCGGTTCAGAAAATGGTCAGTGAACCATGGTGAAGAACTTCCTTCAGCAACAAGCCTAGGTGGACCGCCATCACTGTGGTGGCTTGCAAGCATTGAGAGGAAGTAAGAACAAGCCCTGATTCCCTGGTATTACTACCACTGCTGCTTCTTCGGTTGCTCTTCCTGAGACCAGGTGAATGTCTAGAAAGGATTTTATGCACTCAGTTTGTACAGCCCCCTCTGCTGACACAATCTGAGGGACTCACCCACCTGTGAACCCTAAAAGTCCAGACCACAAGTCTGTAGTTAGAAAACACCAAGCATCAGGCAGTGATGGTGCATGTCTTTACTCTCAGCACTCAGGACACAGAGGCAGGTGGATCTCTGTGAGTTTGAGGCTAGCCTGGCCTACAGAGCGAGTTCCAAGACAGCCAGGGCTACACAGAGAAACCCTGCCTCGAAGAAAAAGAAAGAAAGGGAGACGGGGGGAGGAAGAGAGGGAGGAAGGAGAGAGAATACCAAGCATAAAAAAAAAATGTGGTGGCCTGGGTTATTTTCTCCTTTTTTTTTTTTTCATAGCTTCTATGTTGGTTTAAGAAGAGAATCATTCTTAGAAGGTATGGCCACTGGTAGGTTCCCCATACTCCAGTCAATGAACCCATATCATTCACATACGGGCAGTACTAAGTGTACTTACGTTATCAAACTAAAAATGAAGCCATTATGCTGGAATATATTGGGAGGGTGAGGGAAGTTGGCGAGGAGTAGTGGGCGGATATGATCATATTTCACTGAATACATGTAAAAAAAAATCTCCAAGAATAAAAATGTATAATTAAGACAGAGAATGAAGTCAGGGTGTCGCTGAGAAGGATGAGAGTTTGGCGCCCTCTAAAGGCAGCAATGATAACAGCATGGCCTTTCAGTGCCTTGAAAGGCTCTCATCCAGCTGAGGGTGTGGGAAAGGGGCGGGACTTCTTTCTTTCCTATCTGAAAGCTGCACTCAGAGTCGTCACTCAGCCCTCCCTCCCGGGAGATTGCGGAAGTGTCAAGTTCGTATTAACACAACTCCCTGTTGTCAACAGCATAGTAGTAGAAGCAACTGGCTTTTGTGTTAAACCGAGAAAAGTCTGATCAAAATCTGTTGTCTTCTTAAAACAAGGCTCTGAGATAGAAACTTCTTCCTTGTGTCATCGAACAAACACCACTTTTGACTTCTCACCTTGGACTTTGAGTCCAAGAACCTGCTCTCTGCTTGCAAGGTAAGTGCCCTGGATTGTTTTGCCTTCAAGAGGAAATTTTTCCAGAAACTGCTCTTGCAGAGGGTGAATGGAGAGAGTGTTTTTGCAGGAGCGTGACTTGCTTCCGAAGCCTGTTGCCTGAGGTTAGGGCAGTAGAATTGAGGACGGAAAACAGAGCTTAGCTGGAGTAGGCCATCCAACAGAAAGACCCTGTGTCAGTCACAGCCATGGGTCCTTCGGTGATCCTACTCTGACTCAGGCTGGTCTTAGAATGATACACTTGGAAATGAGTGACACTTGGAAACCCAAACAGGAAAAGCAAAGCAGAGCACAATGATCTTGAGTCGAATGAGCTCATCATCAAATGGCCATCTCTGAGAAACTCTAGTTGCTTCTGCGATCCACTAGTCGCATGTGTCTTTCCATATCTCCAAAGTATTTGCTGGCCGCTGAGGTATGAGGTGGAGTTCCGCAGTTGTACAGAACTTCGGGCCTCCTTTCTAGCCAGAGAGCAACCCAGTATTTCTCATGTTTTAGCATTCTTTATAATTGACAGAGCTGGCACATGGTGCATTTTCTTAGCCCTTCTAGTTTGCATTCAGAGCTGGTTATTTGGCTCTGGATTTTGCTTGGCTGTTTGTTGGGTTTTGGGTTTTTTGTTTGGGGGTTGTGTTGCTTTTTTTTTTTTTTTTTTTCCTTTCCTTCATTTGTGGATTTGTTTTTATTTTAGGAGTAATTTGGTCTCAGACACAATTACTTCCAAACTTGATAGAAAGAGGAAGCTACTTTAACTGTACTTTTCAAGAATTTTGGCCAAGGTCACACATCTGGTTAGAGGCAGAAACAAGTAGAACTCAGGTCTCTGCATTTCCATCTCATGATATAAAGCACACTTTCAAATGACCACCTCCATCAGAAGATCATGGAACCTAAATACCAGTATTGAAGTGTACAAACGTGCCTCTATTGCTAATAATCAGCCCTGAAGAGACCGGTGCTGCAGTCCAGTTTTACCCCATGGTCCACTCTAGACTGGGAAAAGACACTCTGCCAGGACTTTACCAGGGCCAGCTGCTGTCACAGGACCTACCACAGGTGCCGTCTGTATGTCTGCCTCTCTCTTCCTAGTGTCAGGTCACAGCCCGGCTCGGTGCTTTTGTTATTCCTCAGACTATTTCTCAGATGTAGTCACTGAGTCTCTGTCATATTCCCACTCTCAACTCAGTCCCTGAACAGAGAGGTCCCTGGGGCACAACAGTGAATGGATTCCTTTGCTGCTAGTCTATTCCACTTGCGTATTCTTCACTTTACCAATTTAACTAACAACCCCTTCTCCTCAGACAGAGCAGAGCAGAGATCTGACAGCTTCAGACCTTCACTTAGTGGCCTAGCCGTTTAAGTGTTCTTCTCGGCAAAGGCCATTTGTTCCTTGTTAGTAGCAATCCAGGTGTTCTCAACTCAAAAGAGAATCCACAGGTACGTTCACCATGTTTGCATGTTTCCAAACTTGTTGGTAAAATTTGTCCTCAGAAACTCTCTCTCTTGAGGAGAAAGGGTGGAAAGAAGGAAACAATCATGTAGAGAATGAACAGCATGTAAATATTTTGTGTGATGGGTCCTTTTATGTAAATAATATGATATTGTTTACACAGTCCATTAACATAGGTATTTTTCTTATTTTACCAGCAGTACATCTAAGAGTGTTTTGGTCAGTTGTTGTTGTTGTTGCTGCTGCTGCTGCTGTTTGGAGGGGAGGCAAGTCAATAACTTGCCAATAACTGATATAGTCACTGTTCTATTGCTGTGAAGAAACAACATGACCAAGGCACCTCTTTTTTTTTGGGGGGGCGTATCAAGACAGGGTTTCTCTGTGTAGCTCTGGCTTTCCTGGAACTCACTCTGTAGACCATGCTGGCCTTGAACTCATAGAGATCCTCCTGCCTCTACCTCACTGAGTGCCAGAATTAAAGGCATTGACCACCACTGCCTGGCCAAAGCAACTCTTGTAAGAGAAAGCATTTAATTGAGGGATTGCTTACAGTTTCAGAGGATGAGTCCATTATTATCATGGCAGGAAGCATGGTGGCATTCAGGCAGGTGCTGGAGCAGTAGATGAGAGCTACATCCTGATGCACAAGCAGAGAGAGGAGAGAGAGAGAGAGAGAGAGAGAGAGAGAGAGAGAGAGAGAGAGAGAGAAGAGACACTCTGGGATTGGCATGGGCTTTTGAAACCTCAAAGCCACCCCCAGTGACACGCTTCCTCCAACAAGGCCACAACTCCTAGTCCTTCTAATCTTTTCAAGTAGTGCCACTCCCTGGCGACCAAACATTCAAATATATGAGTGTATGGGTCCATTCTTATTCAGTAGCAAAGTTTAATCTTATTTTGCTGCTTCTGAAGTCCATTCTCCTTTCACCCTAACTCACTCCAAACTAAGAGACTTCGAAATGAACTCAGTTGAAACGGAAGAGGTACAGATTTGGAAATACATAATGAGCCAGGTGTGGAGACACCCAATCTCACAGAGGGCTGAATACCAGTATGTTTGGAACAGAAAGCCCTCAAACCTGAGCAGAGGGGAAGAGAGAGCCTCAGTGACGGGGTAGCAGAACACCTCAGGCCCTCAGCTCAGGAGCATGCCCACGCTGGCTCAAGCACCGGTGGGCCGTCTCTGCCTCTTAGAGTGGGGCAGATATCCACAGTGAGGAACACTCATGCTGAGTTCCTTTTGCTGGACCTGTGGGCATCATACACACATCCTCTCTTAGTTCCCCAAGGCAAATTCTACTGCGATGAGTGGTGCATGCATACAGAGTTGCTTTGCTGCAGTGTGTGTATTAAGTTACTGAACATAACCCCGTTCTCCAAACTTCATATCTAAAAGCTGGAAAATATTACCCCAGGCTTGGTATTATTAATGTGATCAAACAGGTTTCATATACTTCTTGACTGATGCTATTCTTTTCTTGTATAAATTGCCCATCCATGTCAATTTGCCCAATTGGTATATTGTTTTATTGTTTTTTCCCTTTTTTTGAAAATAGACTCTTTTCTCATACACATTTTCTTCCCCCCCCCCCCCCCCCCCCCCCCCCCCGGAGCTGAGGACCAAACCCAGGGCCTTGCACTTGCTTGGCAAGTGCTCTACCACTGAGCTAAATCCCCAAGCCCATCACATTTTCTTTTTTATTATTAATTTATATGTTTATTTTACATATTAAGCATAGAAGTATTTTCTGTATTTCAAAATATTTTCTCTAGGTTATTAACTTTATTTTATTTTTAAAAGTTTATTATTTTTGTATATATGAGCATTTTATCTGCATTTATGTATGTGAAGTATGTGCATGAGAGGTTCCCAATGAAGTCAGAAGAGGACATTAGATCCTCCAGGACTGGAGTTACAGACAGTTGTGTGGTATCATGTGGGTGCTGGGAATAGAACCCAGGTCCTTTTGTATAATATTTAAGGGTCCAGCCTTAAATTTATACAAATCCGGGGGCCCAGGAGAGACACTATCATCGGCACGGGAATAAATCCAGTTGCTCAGAGCTCTTTCGTTCAATTTGTTTATTCGTCAGTCACCATTATTCAATCACCAGTTCAGCTCTCTCAGATCTCTTCATTTCCTTAGTTCCCTTCTATCTCAGTTCCCTCAAATCTTCAATCCTCCCCCGCTCCTCCCGGGGCTGGTCTATATCCTATCCCAAACAGTAACACCTTATGTTTTGTATACAGCACAAGATTGTAGGGGTCAACCATACAAAACTTTCCTTGACCTTCACACGGAGCATACCATGACCAAGAAAGTTGCAGTGATTGGAGCTGGCGTGAGTGGCCTGTCATCTATCAAGTGCTGCTTGGATGAGGGCCTGGAACCCACCTGCTTTGAGAGAAGTAATGACTTCGGGGGACTGTGGAAGTTTGCTGTGCGTAGTTCACGTCTTCCTATCTCAGCAATCATAATCCAGTCATGGGCTGCTTCACTCACTTGGTGATCCAAACAGGAGTTCACTGCATCAAGATAAATATGTGTGTGGTGCCATGATAAATGCTGTGTGGAGTGTAGTGTGAGATGTAAGGAGCCTTAGAAATGGGCAAGGCATAGGCAAGGACATGGAAAAAGAGAATGGAATCTGATAATATAAGATCCACATAGTTTGGAAGCTTGTGATGATTTCTGGACTTGCAAATTCTAAAGATAGCAGAGTGCCACATCCCGCAAGCTTGGTAAATAAAGAGGATTATGCACTCGTGAGGATGAAGTTGGAGTAAAGTAGTGGTGATCCAACCCTGTTCAGATCTTATGGAAGACTCATTCATTCAACATGTACCTATCATGTCCCTCTGCCAGGATACAATAGCACACAAAACAGACAAGGACCCCACCACCCTCCACGTAGTCGAGAAAAGGACAGAAACAGTAAAGAGGTCATTGTAATGCAGCATGAGAAACTCTAAGGTTCAGGTCACCAGTGCTGTGGGGCCCCAACAGTTACCTGCTGCAAACCCTTAAGTCCTGGAAGGCCTCTAGGAGAAAGTGACAGGGAAAGAGGAAACTTGAAAGAGAAATGGAGACTGGCTTCAGACATCTGAAGTTCATTAGTGCCTAGAATATAGATGCTTTTGCTATTTTGTTTTTGAGTGATAGAGATCAAGACCGGAGAGTGGGTTAAGGAATACAGGAGGAAACAGATGTTACCTGCCCGTGATGTATCTTTCCTGACAGTTGAGATAGAGGGAGGGAGAAAAGGCTAATGAGGGGGGCTGGGTTTTGTTCCTAATATTAGAGTCCTTGATATTTTTAATGCTAATGGAAAGAATACAATCAGTAAATATGCACCAAGTATAATAAGGAAAACTATCAAGCAGTTCCCTAGAGAAAGGCAAGGAGAGAAATGTCCAGACTGAGGGGAGGGAGTCACTATGACAGGTGAAGAAGGAACAGCCAGCCAAGACTGACCATGAGCTTTACATCTGTGAAATCATGGAAGGACAATTTTGTACTGTCACCAGCTTATTTGTGATGGGGCAAAGATACTGTGCTTAATTATTCCAGTCCCAATAAGGATGTCTTATCACAACAGTGTGGGTGCCCGAGGCTGGGTCTAGAACTCTTTAAAATTATAAGTAGAATGCTAATTTCTCTGAACCCCCTTCAGTTGGACACCCATGAACCACCCAGGCAACCGGGGTTCTCTTCTGCTTTGTTCCTTCTTTCCTCCAGACTAATTATACCTCCACTACAGGAAAATTCCAAGGATGGGATAACCAGGGTCTACAAGTCACTAGTGACAAATGTCTGCAAGGAAATGTCATGTTACAGTGACTTCCCATACCGAGAAGATTACCCCAATTTCATGGAACATGAGAAATTCTGGAACTATCTTAGAGAATTTGCTGAGCACTTTGGCCTCCTGAAATATATTCAGTTTAAGGTAAGAGAGTTTGGGTTATGGAAGTTCATGAATGGAAGCTAGCCCAGTCAGCAATCGAATGGAAATGGATGATTAAAGTAAACTTTTCTTTGATTTTTATCTTGATTTGAAGAAGATAGATAGGTAATTTCCTTACTGTTCCTTACTCAAATCATTAAAATACTGAATTTCCTGATTCCTCCTCTAAATGTCAAAGTCTGTCTTAGGGTTTCTATTGCTGTGAAGACATACCATGACCACAGCAACTCTTATACAAAGGAAAACATTTCAATGGGGCTGGCTTACAGTTTGAGGGGTTTAGTCCATTATTATCATGGTGGATCATGGCAGGACATGGCGGTGTGCAGGTAAACATGGTGCTGGACATGGAGATGAGAGTTCTACATCTTGATCCACAGGCAGCAGAAGTAGATTGTGTGCCATACTGGGTGTCTGAGACTTCAAAGCCCGCCTCCATGATGACACACTTCCTCCAACAAGGCCACACCTCCTAATAGTGCCACTCCCTATTGGCCAAGCATTCAAACACAAGTCTATGGGGGCCATTCCTATTTAAACCACCATACTCTCATTTAGGATGAAACTTAGAATTTTTTTTCCTGAGAATAAAGTAAGAATAATTCTATTTATGAAACCCATTGGGAAGAAATGACTACAACTCTCAACATACAAAGTATGGTAGAGGAGAGTTTGCATTCCTGGCTTTTCCCAGTGCATCAGGAATTATAATTCATTTCCTTCTCACCAAGAAAAAAAGTCCTGCTTTATCCTTTCAATGAAGGGATTCAGTTGTCCTACATCCTGATCCACATAGGAGCACCTGTGAGAACATACATGTTGCTTAATTTCTCTAAGAATGAGATAACTGATATTTACAAACCTTGTTTAGATCATCAGTTGGTCTTACTTGAAATAGCAGGTGCTTATTATACCAGCCATTGTGAGAGTCAAAGGAAGCGTTTGTCTTTTGCTTATAGACTACTGTGTGCAGTGTAACAAAACGCCCAGACTTCTCTGAAACTGGCCAGTGGGATGTTGTCACAGAGACAGAGGGCAAACAGGCCAGAGCTGTATTTGATGCTGTCATGGTTTGTACCGGGCAATTCCTGAGCCCCCGTTTATCTCTGGAGTCCTTCCCTGGTGAGTCACTTCTACCTGAGATCATCAATACTCTTTCGGTTCTTCTAGAAGAAAAATGACTTGCTCATAATTGAAAATGCTGCCGCAGGCTTATAGACAATGTTTTTGTATTTGCTTGGAAATTATATGCACAAAATTACTTTGAGTGGTAAAAAGTACTGTTTTATGTACAGTTTTACTATTTATGTACTAATATAAATGCTGTGGTTGGAGCCTTATCATACATGCCCACTTCAATATAGCATTCAAATAAGACTTAAAGTATTGGATCTGTCATTTTTAAGAAGGCTTTAATTTGGGGGGGTTGAGTTATAGGTCATTTGAATCAGAGCTGGTCTATTATTTAAAAACTTGAAGTAAGAGAATACAAAAGCTTGACAGATAGTTTTTAAAGAAAATGAACCAGAAATTATATATTTAAATTAATACATTCACTCTTTAAAATTGCCTGTTACACCTCTCAGATCAGGGTGCTTTGAAATCCCCTTTGAAGACAGTTCAACACATTCTTTTCGACATACTTGTGATTGACAAACCTTCATCGTTGAGGTCATCATCAGTTATTTAGAAAGCTGGCATCCACTCAAATGCAGGTGTGACAAATAAAGTTAGGGAAGTGAGGATTACTAAAATGTAATAAAACCGCTCCTGTTCTGCCAGTTCGGAGTGATCTTGAAAGCAATTAGCGAGTAACGTTTTGAATGTTTTCCTTTTATTTTTTATACGTTCTTGTGATCGTGGTATTTGTTGTGCGTCATATACACAGTGTTTGGGGAAGTGCCTGGGTGCGGATGCACAAAGGTGAGAGGAGGATATTGGGTATCCTGCTTTATCACTTTCCACCTTATTGCTTTGAGACAGGGTCTCTCGCTGGCCCTCCTGCTAGGCTGATATCCAGCAAGCCCCAGAAAGCATCCAGGCTTCACCTCAGACAGGGTCCCAGGCATAAGTGAGGCCATAGCCAGCTTTTCACAGGGGGGCTGGGGTCCAAACTCAGATCCTCATGCTGACATAACAAGTACTCTTGCCCACTGAGCCATCTCTCAGAAATCTTATAAAAAAATCAATCACACATAAATAGAATATCCTATACAAAAAAATAAGTTTAGTTATAGGAATCAAGTGATAATTCAACCCATAATTTCTCAAGAAGCAGCATTCAAAATGGTGTCTGGGTTTGAACTCAGGGACTAAACTCAGATGGATCGTCAGGTTTGATGGCATCCTTCAGGTCCCTTAACCCCCTACGCCCTCTTTTGACTCCTCATCAATGTTTTTTATACATGTCCCTCTTTGATTAAATTTATTCTAGGCTATTTTGTTGTAGCTATTATATGTGGAATTGTTTTACTAATTTCTATGTCAGAACTTTTTCCATCGATATACAGCAATAATACTGATTTTTGTACGTTGGTTTAGTATCCTATAATTTTGTTTAATTGGTCTTTTGTGAGGTTTTGCGGGGGAGGGGGGATCTATGGTGTTTTCTGTATAGAAAATCATGTGCAAACAATGAAAACTTCCTTCTTTCTAAACTGAATACTCTTATTCCTTCCCTTGCTTTACTGCTCTAGCTAGGAATTCCAGTAGTCCACTGAAAAGTAGTAATCACAGGTACCTGTGCTCCAACCCAGGGAGTACAGGGATGCTTTCCATTTTTTCCCATTTGATATGATGTTATCCATGGGCTTATTTTACATGAACTATATTATGTTCATGTATATTCACAGTATGCATACCACAGTGTCCATACAGACTTCAGAGGACAAATTGCAAAAGTCAGTTCTCTCCTTCCAACATTGGTTTCTGGGAATCAAACCCAGGTTGTCAGGTTCTCAGTAAGCATCTTAACCCATCTTAAGCCATCTCTCCAGCACTGGTCGGTATTTTTTTTTCATTTTTCTTTATTAAGAAATTTTCTATTCACTCTACATACCACCCACAGATCCCACCTCTTCCCTCCTCCCACCCCCCAGCCCTCACAGGCACCGGATTGGCAAAAGCCTGCCCATGCACCAGGGACAGATCCTGATCCCCCTGCCTGGGTGCCCCCCAAACAGTTCCAACCAAACAAACGTCTATCCAGAGGGCCTAGTGCAGTCCCATGGGGGCTCCACAGCAGAACTGATTGGTATTTTTAACAAGTCAGGTTGTAAGAAGTCTGTACTTGGGCTCACTGAATTCCCAGAAGACTTGTTCTTCACGCTTCTCCTTCCTGAAGTAGTGAAACAAGCAACATGCTTCTGGGTTTCTGGGACTTCCCTATCATTGTGTACTGCAGAATTATAGCTTAAACATTTCAGGTCATTTCATCCTTCCCTTCCCTAAGGAATCCATAAGTTTAAAGGGCAGATCCTACACAGCCAGGAGTACAGGATTCCAGATTCCTTTCAGAGCAAGCGCATCTTGGTGGTTGGTCTTGGGAACACTGGAGGAGACATCGCAGTGGAGCTCAGTAGAACAGCAGCTCAGGTACACTATTTCTAAATCAGTGTCTCGACTCTTATCAGCACAGATAGTGCCGACAGAGAAGTTATCAAGACTGTAAACACCTTCCCAAATGGTAAATTATGTTGGCATGAGGTAAGTGAGGAAAAGCCCCAAAGTTACTCTTGGTCTGCTATTTCAGGAGACGCACTTTACACAACTTGACTGTGTCCAAAAGACTCCAGAAAAACTATGTGAATGCCTAACCACAGGCATTGTTCAAAAAAATGATCTTTAGGGGATAAAACCAATTAGGCAAACTATTCCACAGAAGGCAAAGCTCTCATTCACATCCTTTCTTCTTCTCTCCCTCTCTCTCTCCCTCCCTCTCTGCATCCTTGTCTTCATCTCTCCATTCTGCACACCTACTCTCTGTCCATCTCCCCACAACTGTTTCTCACTTTTCTATATTGAAATAGGATCTCACTGTGTAGCCTCCCAAACTCTGGGATTACAGGCGACACCTAGCCATCTTTCTTTTACATAAACCCTCTGTAATTCTGTCAAAACCCCATGTTAGAATCTAATGGTAAGGTTGTTTGCCAAATGTTTCTGAATTAGTTAGGGTTTATATTGCTGTGAAGAGGCACCATGACCACAGCAACTCTTATAAAGGAAAACATTTAATTGGGGTGGCTTACAGTTTCACAGGTTTAGTCCATTATCATGGGGGGACATGGTGGCATGCAGGCAGACATGGTGCTGGAGAAGGAGCTAAGAGTTCTACATTTTGATCCGCTGGAGTGTAGGAGACCTCAAAAACCACCTCTACAGTTGCACACTTTCTCCAACAAAGCCACACCTCATAATAGTGCCACTCCCTATGGCTTATGGGAGTCAATTAAATTCAAATTACCACAGACTCCAATGCTTCTACTAGAAATCAGATCTGCTCTTTGATTTAATATAGAAGAAATCTTCAATTTTTAAGTATACATGATGATTTTAGAAATTCTAAACAACTCACAAGTTAGAGATCTATTTCATGTGCATATATTATAGGAAAACTATTAGATCTCAAAAGAATAGATTTATATTTAATTTGGTTACAATTGCTTTTCTAAACCTTTTGGTTCTCTATTATTCATGTGTTTTTAAAAAACATTGCCAGACCAGAGCCTTGAGAGCTAGCTCAGTCACACAACTAAATACTTGCCACAAAAGCATGAGGACCAATGTTCCATCCTCAGGGCCCACATAAAAAGCCAGCTTGTGTGTACTGCTGGGGAATCAGATTCCTGGGGCTCACTGGACAGCCAGCCTAGCCTAATATTTGAGCCCCAGGTACAAATGAGAGATCCTGACTCAAAAGAAACAGGTAGATAGCTCCTGAGAAATGACACCAGAGGTTGACCTCTGGCCTCTGCACATATGTGCACACTCATTCACACATATCTGCACCCATGTATGCCACAAACACACATAGAATCACCAGACAAACGTATTGTACTCACAAATCCTATTTTCATAATTCTATAAATGATATGTTGAAGATACTTAACATATATAAATCAAGTGATGTGTTTTTAGGATAATTATAGCAACAAGAACATATAGTCACATGTAGATCTATGTTAGAAAACCAGAATATAATTTGAAACACATCAAAGAAAAAAAGACTTCAAAATGTTGGGCATGTGTTTATCCGTCTTGTTTTTCTTTCAGGTGTTTCTCAGCACTAGAACTGGTACCTGGGTTATAAGGCGCTCTTCAGGGGGTGGCTACCCTTTCAATATGATGATAACAAGAAGATGGTATAATGTGATTGCACAAGTTCTGCCTTTGTGTTTTATAAACTTTGATAAACAACTGCAACTTAATCATGAGAATTATGGATTAAGAATTGCAAAAGGGTACTTAAGTTTTTATTTCATGGGAAATCTTTGGTTCATTTTCACTATTTTTACTAATATGTATAAATTTCATGTATCAGTGAAGTTTCATACATGCATATAGCACCTACCATTCAAAGATAACCTTTTTTTCTCCATCCTTCCTTTCCCTGATATCTTTCCCATCTCTAATAGTCACTATTCTGATCTTAGCTTCCACATATGGAAATGAAAGTGCAATACTTACTTTTATTTTATGTATTTTATGTAACATAATCTTTGAGTTTCTCAGTTTTTCTGTAGCTGGAAGATTCCGTTCTTCTTTAGGCTGAAAATATTCCAGTGTGTGTGACGCTTTTATTCATGCATTTGTTGACGAGCATTAAGGCTTAGCTATTGTGAATAATGCCACAGTTAAAAATGGGCTTGCAGATATCTGTTTGGAATGCTGATTTTATTAC
The DNA here is from genome assembly GCA_902168425.1 of Peromyscus attwateri. Classification (NCBI taxonomy): domain Eukaryota; kingdom Metazoa; phylum Chordata; class Mammalia; order Rodentia; family Cricetidae; genus Peromyscus; species Peromyscus attwateri. The sequence goes on along the minus strand of CABHPP010140490.1, from coordinate 10,633 downwards.
TTTTGGATATATACCCAGAAGTGAGATAGACAGATCATAGGACAGATCTAGTCTTAATTTTTGTTGTTTGGTTAGCTTCTGTTGTTGTTTTGGAACCTCTCTATGCTGTTCTCCATATATGGCTGAAGAATAATTTACATTCCCACCAAGAGTGCAAGTATTCCTTCTTTTCCAGATTTTCACCCACATTTTTTTTTTTAGAAAAACGATAGCCATTCTAACTGGAGTGAGACAGCATCTTGTCAGTTTAATTTGGGTTTCTGATGGAAAATTTTAAATCAACATTCCTTATACTGTATTATTCAGAACTTTACATGTTCAAAAACTACAGCACTATCTTAGTTTTTCCTGTTATAAACTTATTTCCCTAAGACATATTGAGGAATATTAATTTAAGGTGTGTTACTTTGGTTTATGTTGCATTTGTTTAACTCTGTGAAGTTGTGATACTTTGTCTGTCTAAAACACCTGATGGTCTAATAAAGAACTGAATGGCCAATAGCAAGGCAGGAGAAAGGATAGGCAGGGCTGGCAGGCAGAGAGAATAAATAGGAGGAGAAATCTGGAAGGAAAAAAGACGTAGCCAGAGAAAGAGGAGGACTCCAGGGGCCAGCCACCCAGATACACAGCAAGCCACAGAGAAAGAAACAAAGAAAGATATACAAAAATAGAAAAGGAAAAACCCAGATGCAAAAGATAGTTGTGGATAATTTAAGTTAAGAAAAGCTGGCTAGAAAAAAGCCAAGCTAAGACTGGGCGTTCATAAATAGTAATAAGCCTCCGTGTGTGATTTATTTGGGAGCTGTGTGGCAGGCCCCCACAAAAGAGTAAAAACAGCGGGGCGATGGTGGCGCACGCCTTTAATCCCAGCACTCGGGAGGCAGAGGCAGGCAGATCTCTGTGAGTTCGAGGCCAGCCTGGGCTACAGAGCGAGTTCCAGAACAGGCTCCAAAGCTACACAGAGAAACCCTGTCTCAAAAAAAAACAAAAAAAAAAAGAGTAAAAACAAACAACAACAAAGACATTGCCCACAAAGTTCCACAGTAGTTCTTGAAATAGGCATAATCTCTGTCTCATAAGAACAGTAGTAAATTCACAATGCTAGAATCAAGTTAAGGATGAAAACTTTTCTTTCCAGTTTGAAGGAAATTTAACTTGGGTTTGAGGCATCTTGAAACTGCAACTATCCAGAAATACAATGCATGTAGCATCAGTGAACACAGATAGTTGACTCCCAATATGTGTGATAATAAACGTCTAGACTGACCATGATTACAAGTGTGAATTCCTAACAGGAGTTCCTGAAATAATGTATCTTAATATACTACTCTATAGAATTATATATTGGGAAGAAAAAAACTTTGAATTTCATGTGATGTCATTAAATGTGATTATTATTATATATTATTAATATATGCCTAACTCAAATATTCTTTAGCAACATCTATTTTAAATTACAAGAAAAACAAGATGATAATGTGAGCTTTCAATTTTATAAAGACCACATGTCTGATGTGATTGTATAATGATGAAAATAGCCATCCGTGTAAATAGATTAATAGTTTTTATTTTTAGAGAAATAGTTTCTTACTGATTTCCTCTTGAACTAATATAACTTTTGGAGACCTGAGTGATACGGAATCCTAAATTCATCATCAAATCATTAGTTGTATACTCTACCTTTATACTTTAAGCATTTCTGTGCTATGGGTATAGCTCAGGGGTAAACCACTTGCCTGGCATATGTGAGGCCCTTGGTTCAATCTCCAAAGTGGAAAGGAGGAAATAAAGGAAGAAAAAGAAACAAAAACACTGCTCTAGAAGTGAATTACAATGGATAGAGTTATAAATAAAGTGCTGGTGAGATTGCTTGGGGGTAAAGTCATCTGCTACCAAGCCTGAGAACCTGAGTCCAGTCCCCAAAACATGCAGAAGAAAGAACCAGCCCCTGAAATTTTTCCTCCTTCTCTCTCTCTCCCTCTCTCTTTCTACGTGTGTGTGTGTGTGTGTGTGTGTGTGTGTGTGTGTGTGATATTTTTTAAAAGGGAATTGTAAATCAACTTAGGAAAGAGTCATTTTCCACATACCTTCTACAAAAAGCAAAGAGACTTTGCTTTCTATAAACAGTGATTGTTTATCAGATTGCCAACTTCAAATTAGATACTGGTCAACTCACTTCCTTGACTTGGCAGATAATTTAATTCAACTGACTGAAGAAATCATTTGCAAAAGTCCCTTGTAGGTAACTATAGTGAATGTTTTTTTCCTCTGCCAAAGGAAAAAACCAAAATTTATCGTGAATGATGAGCTACCAACCTGCATCCTCTGCGGGAAAGTCACTATGAAAACCAGCATAAAGGATTTTACAGAATCCTCTGTCATCTTTGAAGATGGGACAATAGAAGCCAACATTGATGTAGTAATCTTCACTACAGGATATGAATTTTCTTTTCCTTTCTTTGAAGAACCTCTCAAAAGCCTCTGTACAAAGAAGATCATGCTATACAAGCGCGTCTTTCCCCCAAATCTGGAGAGACCAACATTAGCCATCATTGGCCTGATCAGTCTCACAGGATCTATCTTAGCAGGCACAGAGCTCCAAGCACGATGGGCTACAAGAGTATTCAAAGGTATGTTTGCTCTCTTTAAACACAAATGCTATCAACTGAATCTTAAAATTAGTGCCCTGCCTTTTACCTAGTCAAACAGACATGAGCTAAATGTAAATTACTAGAAGCAAACTTAATGAGCAATTAATCACGTATGTGTGTGACAGTATAAGAGGTGTGCTTAGGTCATTCCATCTGACTGAGGGCAAGCTGTGCTGATTCTGTGGAGGGGATGAAGTTACACAACAGAGTTGATCAAATTGTTTAGATTAACTGAAGTTTAAAGATCCCATTCTACTATAGTTCAGTTCTACCATCACTAAAAGCCAAATTTTATATTGCTTCCAAAGAATGATATTGAAATAATGCATCCTGTGAATAAAATTGAGATCTTAAGAGAATGGCTATTGGTTGTGGTAGAGCACTGCTCTGCACTGCAGCCTAGAGCCTGAGCTGTTTCCTAATCCCAGAGACCTCCAATGAGGTAACGAAAGCTTCAGTTTCAGGATGAGCCAGTATGAAGCAGGCCTGGAGTTTTTTAAACAAGGCTCTTGGGAGCAAAGTAAGGCACATCTTGACTTTTCAGACAAGTGTCTTTACAGTAGCCATATACAGTGGGTCTTTTGGATTCTTAAGTTTCATCCTGAAGGGCTGCAGGGGAGCCTGAATGAACTCAGAGGGTAGGACCAATGCCCTGGATAGAATTACAGCTGATAAGGAAAAGCTCCAGGTCTGAAGACTCACAGGGCATGTTTTAACTGTCTTCTCTTTGATCTTCGCAGAAAACATCTAGGAAAGAAGCAAAGCCATTCTTCAAAGTAGCACAAGTTTAGGCCTTAAAGCCTGGCTTGTTTCTATTTTAACATTTTTTTTCTTCTGTGTTAAAGGAATCTTGTGTCTATGTGGGCAGCTTTCACAGCAATTATTAATTGTGCTGGAATTCTTGATTCTCATTTGGTGAGAGGCTTCAACCAGCTTCCACATCCCCATAATTTTCCCTGTTTTCTATCCTCCTGTCTCATAACTGTTCACACATGCTTATAAAAAATATTTAACCCTGGGCATTACTCACTGTCAGTTACCGCTCCGAGAAGCTAAAGGTACCGGAGATGCAGCTTGTGCGGTCCGGTCCCAGCACTGAAATTCATTAGCTGTGTAAAGACCTCTTAAGATCTCAGGTCCTTCATCTATATAGTATTTTTTCCGGGTTATTTTAATGGGTACTTTCTACAAAGCAGTTAGCAGAGTACTTGAGCCACCTTGAAAACCCACTAAGTGATAACTGCTGCTCTTACGGTTGGCATCCTACCACACAGTTAGGTTAGCAAACGTTTTAAAGAACTGCATCTGTGTTATTTTTTTTATAAAAAAACAGCATTCACATTTGGGCCAAGCAGGTATCCTTAATAAATAAAAAACAATCACCAGTAATCACTGTAATTGAAATAGCACACCAGCCTTACTTGAAAACCTGTGCTTATGGCTGAAGAGATAGCTCAGAGGCTACGAGAACTGTATGTTCCTGCAAAGAACAAAGGTTCAGTTCCCAATACCTATATGGCAGCTTATGACCAGTTTCAAGGGATCCAGCACATACATGTAGGCAAGACACTCATACACATAAAATAATAAATATTTTTAAAGCAGCCTGTGCTCTCATAAGTTCATAATATTCCATTTATACTTATTTATTTGGTTATTTATGTGGGTTTGTCTAATCTGTGTTTTGTAGGGCTGGAATTTGAACACAGGGCTCGCATGTGCCAGGCAAACACTCTACCCTTGAGCTACATTGTCAGCACGTTTTTTGTTTTTTGTTTTGTTTTTGTTTTTGTTTTTGTTTGTTTGTTTGTTTGGACACAGGCTTTTACTAGAATTTCCAAGCTGGCCTTGAACTTGTGATCCTCCTGCCTCAGACTCTTGAGCAACTCAAATTACAGGCCTGCACCACAAGGCCTGACTGCAAACATGCTACTTGAATGAAAGGAGGGGACAAGACAAGTTTAGAAGATCCTTACATTGCAGGAAAGGAATCTGAGCCCTTCATTAAAGTATCAAAAATCTGTATTTCTTTAAAGCCAATTAAAGTGCTTTCGCAGCACTATCCAATTACATTAAAACCACAGAAGACCCTTCAATACCTGGTGGTGTTTGTGCATAATGAGCTGTAAAATACTTATTAAAATGATACAGTTGACAAGACACAGCTTGATTGGCTCATACCACATCAGTAATTGTGTGGTCCACTGGAGAGCTTCCAAGAGGCACCTCAGCAAACAGTCTTGCTAGTTTTTGACAAAATAACAAAACCCTGGCAGAAAACACGGCACAGAGCTGCGTCAGACCTTACTCTGAGGATAATGCACCACACTCTAGAGTTGCCACTTGGTACCAGGCAGGGCAGAACTGGTCAGAACAGGATGGGGGACAGAGTGAATTATCAAGGTCACCAGTAGCCTAAGTCAAGTAAGGGAAGCTGGGGGATTGTGGCGGGGGCTGGGGGGAATGACAGGTTCACATAAAGTAGGTAAGGGTAAAGTTCCAGAAAACCAAAAGGACAGAATGAGATTTTAGACGCTGGGAGCTGAGCCACTAGAGAAAGGTCAGAGTCCATGCAATGGGCTAAAATTAAAATGAGCAGGGGCAGAGTTCAAGTTCTGCGACTGTCCTACAAAGGAGGTTTGTCACCGCTCTAGAAGCAGTGGGACCTGGGAGATTAGAGTCAATAAATAAGGCGGACTAAATTCTCATGCCAGCTTTATTCAAAACCTCAGACAGTTTATACTCTGAGGGTTAAGAAAGGTCACATAGGCCTGTGGCAGTGGTGCATGTCTTTAATCCCAGTACTCAGGAGGCAGAGGCAGGCAGATCTCTGAGTTCAAGGCCAGCCTGGTCTACAGAGTGAGTTCCAGGATAGCCAAGGCTACTCAGAGAAACCCTGTCTCAAAAACCAGAGAGAGAGAGAGAGAGAGAGAGAGAGAGAGAGAGAGAGAGAGATCACATGAGTAAAGTTCTCATGAGTTCAGCTCTATGCAATCACAAGGACAAGCTGCACGTGGCAAAAGAAAAATGTTTTTCCCATAGAGGTATATAAATGATCATTTAATTGAATAACAGCAGCAATCAATAATGAGTAATCTGAAGTCAACTCACTCCTGTCCACTACACCTGGGAGAAGCATGAAAACACATTCCAAGAACAATTCCATGTTTTGAAGAAACTCAGGTCACAAGACTCGTTTTCTTGGAGTGTTCTCACAAGCACTCGGTTTTCTCCTTACACTACTCCATTCCTGGACCGTGTTCCAACAGAGGTGGTCCTCACACCACACCAGAGAGCGCTCCTCCGAGGCTGAGACTGATCACACAGGAGACTTCCCAATAACAGAACTACCTCCTACAACACATCTGACCTCGCAGGGTTCCAAGAGTGGTGACTCTAGATGTTTCCCTTTAAACAACTAATGGCTTTAACACACACACACACACACACACACACACACACACACACACACACACAAAGAATCATACAGGAGTGTTACACAATATTATATCGCTTGTGTTGAGAGGGAGAAGGGGAACATGACAGCGGATGTGGATGCTGGAGCAGATGTGATGTCTGGTGTGGCTGGCACAGCTGAGCGTCTGAGAACCTGGCAATGACGTTCCCTAGTCAATGGGATTTTACCTCCAGGAAGTTCCCTGTGTACCGCACTTCCACACTGAATTCCGAGGCCGGAGCAGAGGGAGGCCAGAAATAGAAGATGCAGACCTTAAGAAGAAGGAAAGCTAATGTCTTTACTGTTGCTTCTGATCTTCCCTCCCAGGACTCTGTAACGTACCTCCATCCCAGAAACTGATGGCCGAAGCCACTAAAAAGGAGCAGCTCATTCAAAGGTATGACGTATAGCTTGCTATGAGGGAAACACCAGTAAATGCTATTCAGCTACCTGTGACCCGGCGAGCTTGACCCCGTCTTCCCGCCTCACTTTCACACCGCCCCAGGAAATCCCACCTTGCAGGCTGAGTTTCATCTGCATTTGCTTAGTCTCCTCTTTCTCACGCCTTGATGAGCCCCAAAACTAGATCTCACTCCCAGAAGGCCTCATCCTGGCCTGTAGTTTTAAATAGCATCCTATAATTGTGGTGTCTGTATAGGAACTTTTTTTTTTTTGTTGTTATGTTACCTAGGCTAGGCTTCAACTCCTGAACTCAAGTAATCCTCCTGCCTCAGACTCCCCGGTAGCTGGAATTATTCCTTTTCCTGTCCATATAGGAAATGCTTTCTGATCCTGTTCATTCATTAACAGCATCTTATTTGGACAGACCTGGCTTAAGCATCGTGTCATTCTTATGTCCTAAATGCTTTCCTTTCTACTTCCTATAACAAATTTGCCCTCACAGACATGTTTGCTAAATAAACTCCCCTCGGTCTTACTTTCCATCATAGAAAAGCATTCCCAAAATAAAGATTGACCCTAATATAACAGTAACAAAGTGGTAGGGTGAGAAGTAAATCTTATAACTCAGGAAATGCAGAACAGGGGGTGGTTACTGAATATTATTTATCTTTTTTTGCCCATAGGGGTGTGATTAAAGATACCAGTGAAGACAAACTCGACTTCATTTCCTACATGGATGAGATCGCTCAGTGCATAGGCTCAAAACCCAATATCCCACTTCTGTTCGTCAAGGATCCAAGACTAGCTTGGGAAGTTTTTTTTGGACCATGTTCCCCTTACCAATACCGCCTAATGGGCCCTGGAAAATGGGATGGAGCCAGAAATGCCATCCTGACCCAGTGGGACAGGACCATAAAGCCAATGAAAACTCGAATTGTTCCTAAGTCCCCTGAGCCGACCTCCCTGTCACGTTACTTAAAAGTCTGGGGGGCACCTCTTCTACTTGCCTCTCTTATACTTACCTATAAATCATCACTTATTCTTAAACTGGTGCGAGATAAACTGCAAGGAAGGGTTTTCCCTAACCGTGTGCTGTGGTACATCCCCCAGAGTCCATGAGTTGGTCTTCAGTGTGACAATGGAGGAAGTACCCAGGGCACCCTTGGTGCTGCTCTCCAATACTGCATCCGTCTCCATGGGGTGGGTCATCATAAAGCAAGGCTCCCTCTTGTTTCATCACTTTTTTTTGTGCATGTATTTGCCCTTCAGCCTTTCTACCATGTAAGGACACAGTACACACCTCTCACCAGAAGCTGCCACTATGTCCTTGAACCCTCCAACCCCCAGAGCCATGAACAAAATAAACTCCTTTTATTTTATTCACTTCATGTATTCTGTCGTGGTGATGGGAAGTGGTCTGAGATGCCTAGCTCCTGGTTGCTGAGGATTAATATGATTCGTTGTGAAGGCTGCATTAAGTCATGATAGTTCCACCTCAAGTGTCATGTGTATGCCTCCTCTCTTTCCCATCATAGCTTCCAAGTTCAGGTCCAGCCATCTCTTGCCAAAATCTCAGGATCTTCTACTTTGGTCTCAGCACCCTCATTCTCATATTGCTTTCTAGTGCAGAGTCTACCCCTCTACCTAAAGTTGTTCTAAACAAACGTATGATTACTGTTTCTAACAAGGTCCTGGTAGAAACAACGTAGAACTCAAATTGGCTTTTTTGTGAGTTTTATTTTTATTATTGTGTGTATGTGTGTGTGTATAATGTGGAAGGGGCATATGTGTGCCATGGCACATGTGTTGAGGTCAGTGGACAGCTTTGTCACAGTGGTTTATCTCCTACTTTTATATGGGTTCAAGAGAAGGAATGTAGTATTCCAGGCTTTCAAGGCAAGTGCCTTTATCTGCTGAGCCATCTCACCAGCCTGTGACGTTTTAATATAGAGATCATGTTAAAAGATGTGGGCAGTGGAGGGAAATTATAATGAAATACCTACCCCCCCCCAAGACTGGTAACAATGACTTTACTATCCTGGAACTTAAAGAAGCGAAGGAAGAAAGCAATTATTAAAATGAAAAAATATCTACATAGAAAGAGCCACCTAACACTTGCAGTACCCTTCAGCCAGGCGATAAAGACAAAACATGATGACCCCCAAAAGTCAAAACCTGAGGGGGGAAAAAGTCTCTTTCTTTGCTGATCAACCCCTTGGCAATGTTCCCCAGTGGCTGAATCCAACCAAACCCAGAGGGCGAGTCCCCCCACTAATATTGCTCAACAGTCTCCTATGGTTATCTTGTGTGTGTGGACTTTTCTGAAACTCTGAAACACAGGGGATCCCCCTGTGCAGCGACCATACCTAACATACTATTCTGTTATTTTTCTTTTCTTACTGTGGTACTCTAGTTTCGTTTCTGTTCCTGTGATAAAAGACCCTGTCAGAAAGCAATTTAGGGAAGGGTTTACTCACAATTCCACATTACAATTTATAGCAAAAAAAGTCAAGGCATCAGGAACTTAAAATGTCTGGTCACATCACATCCACAGCCAGGTGCCAAGAGAAATTAATGCATGCATATTTAATGTTCAGCTTGCTTTCTCTACTTTTGTACAGATCATGGCCCAACACATGGAATTGTGCCACTCACATTCAGAGTGGGTCTTGCTACCTCATTAACATACTTAATAAAAATCCCTCACAGGCATGCCCATAGGCCGCTTCCCCACTGAAATTTTATTTCAAGATGTTTTTAAGCTCTGTGAAGATGACAATTATAAGTACTTATCACATGTAAAACCACATGTCTTTTTGTTTGGGGAAGTTTGTGGGTTTTGTGGGGCTTGGTGTTTGGGGAGTATTTTTGTAGCGGTTTTTGTTTAAGACAGGGTCTCACTATGGTGGCTTTGGCTGGCCTGGAACTCACAGTGTAGAATGCGCTTGCCTTGAACTCATACAGCAGTCTGCCTAACTGCTGTAATTTAAACAGTATGCCACCAAGCCCAGCTATCACTTGACATTTTATATCTCATAATAAATGATGGATCCTTCCAAAGTATCATTTTTTATTCCAAGCATTATTTAATACAGAGCATTTCTAAATAAATATTTGATTGTTTGATGAATAAACAGTGACTTCACTGACTGACATTTTCGTCTGTCTTCATCTGTCCTCATTCTTCTGCCAACATAAATGCCTCCCCTCCAATTTAACTAAGCTTTGTAAACAAGCAAGAACACACTACCAATGGTCAGTTACTCTTTAAGTAAAGGGCAATCCGTGAGGCAATTAGAAGAACTGTAACTGCTTGGTCACCGTGAGACAGGTATACTGTTTAGGATGACTAGCCAGGAGGAATCTGAACTAACTGGAACTAATGAGAATAAGACCTGGATTTCCATCTAAGCTCCATCAAGAGTTCTGAGGCCTTGGCCAAATGACTCAGCCTCAGGGTCCTTATCCAGAAAATGGTGGTACTGACCACAGGCCCTTGTCTGAGACATGCAGAGTGTGTGAGTCACAGTAAATTAGCTGCTGATTGTTGCAAATTCTTTTCCATTCTCTGAATTAAAAGATTAGAAAACTACCACTTGTTCCCTGTTGCTGTTTTCCTGTTGTATAACCAGGAGGTGTGGCCATCTCTTCCCTTGAATTCTCCAAGGCAAAGTTCTCCAGCTAGTATTGCTCTTCTGTCCCTGGGTCCTCCATCACCATCACCTACATGAACCCTCTGACATGCAGCAGCAAGTGAACATTAACAAAGAGCCTGTTTTCAAGCTTTCGAAGTGGCCCTTCTTTTACAGCTGGTTAATGTGTCTAGGTTCTTACTGACAACTCCCCAGGACAAGGGGCAACTGCAAAACCAGCTGAAGCTGACCAACCACAGATAAAGGTCTTTACCTATGCTATTCTTATTGCTCTGCAAGGAAGGAAGTAGAACAGAGATGTCTTTATTAGCTTATCATAACTTAGATATATCATATACTGGCTTTTCCCTATGTATAAATTTTCAAAGAAGAAATCAAAGAGTCAGAGAAGTATTTTTTTCCTAGTTCATACAGCAAGTAGGAGAGAACCCAGGGATCTGAATCCCTAAAGCCCAGGCTATCTCACTGGC